>CAUYSK010070840.1:0-193299 GCA_963575035.1 Avahi laniger
TTTTTAGCTGTCCAATTAATTTCTTTCTATATTTGGTAGAGATGAGGTCTCGCTCTTGCTCAGGCTGGTCTCGAACTCCCGAGCTCAGAACTATCCGCCCACCTCGGCCTCCCAGAGAGCTAGGATTACAGGCGTGAGCCACCGCGCCCGGCCTGATTTTGCATGTTTTATTTTTTTTCTTCACTTTATTAAGACATTTTTAGTTTCCTAGGACTTCTATAACAAAGAATCGCAAACTGGGTAGCTTACAACAACAGAAATACGTTATCTCACAGTTCTGGAGGCTAGAGTCCAAGACGAAGGGGTCACAGCACTTTGAAACCGCCGAAACCTGTAGGGCAGGATCTGTTCTCTGCTTTCCTCTTAGCTTCCGGTGGTGGCCATCGAGCAGCGTCACTCCCATTTCCGCCTCTGTCATCATACGGCATTTTCTCTGGTATCTCGTCTCCCTGTCTCTTCTTTTCTAATAAAGACACTGGTCATCTTGGATGAAGTGACCACCCTACTCCAGTACGATCCCATCTTAGCTGGTTACAACTGCAATGGCACTATTTCCAAATAAGGTCACATTCCGAGGTACCAGGGGCTAGGACTTCAGTCACTTCAATATATCTTTTGGGGGGAGACACAATCCAACCCATAGTATGTTGAACCTATACCTCCATGGAGGTAAGAAGAGAGAGATGAAATAGATTTCCCAACCTCGAAGAAATGAGGATTAAAAAAATATATATATCACACAACTGGTTGGCCACGTTGTAATCTATTGACTAACAAGTAATTGGATTTCTGTGTGGTCAATTTGATTGATTGGTAAAATCAACAGTCAAAATACTCAGTGGAAATCAAGCAGGGGGGCGGGGGAGGAGGAGAGGAGCAAAAACCTACCTAACGGGTACGGCGAACATTATCTGGGTGACGGGCACACTTACAGTCCTGACTCAAGCATGACAAAGGTGACCCATGTAACCAAAAACATTCATAGCCACGTAATATTTTGAAAACAGAAAATTGTGCTTCCAACCATTGACCTCTCACATGCTCCCAACACCCCTGCACACACACACACACACACACACACACACACACACACACACACAGAGCCCATTTTGTTTTAGTTTTCTTGAAAACTGGACCAAACAAGCTAAACCAGCAGATCGAACGGCCGGGGTTCAGCTACTTTGATGGTCAGAAGTGTCAGCAGTGCTTGGTTCGTTTCGGTGGTGTTCTAACGCCGGCCACCAGACTCTGAGGCAGGCCACGTCTATACACAGCCCAAACCGACATGTCTTTGTCTAGCTCTGGTGAGGTTTCCTTGGTCAAATTAGTGGTTGCTTTTGGTGCCTTTAATCATCTTGCTTCTGATCTCGATATTGCCCAAGCAACTGACCAGCCTCGTTCGTTCACACAAACACCCAGTTAAAAATAAGTCAACCACACAATCTGTGTGGTATTGTGTAGGCAAAAGAGAATAACAAAACCCTGAATTTTACATGTGGCTTCTTTTTTCTCTCTCTCTCTCTCTTCTCCTTCTCTCAACCAGTCGTGTAGATATAACCGCAGGAGAATGGCCGTCCTTGGTGATGGGGGTGTAGGGGGGATATGAGCAAAAGCCCGACATCGTATTGATTCACTTCGTTGTTGATTCAAACAAGAATATGCTGGAAGCTACGTACGCTCTTCAATAGCCCGGGTCTGGGTGGGGGAAGAATGGGGTGTGGGGCAAGAGATTAAATCACATTGAAGTCAGTTTCCCTCCTAGGCTGGGGAATTCTAGGATTCCTCAAACCTCAAAAATGGAATTGCTGTTCTCTCAAGTCCTAGGGTGGCTGGAGTCCAAGCTCCTTGCAGCCAAAGCCGAAAACGTGGCTTCACTTCGGAGAACTCAAATGTGGCTTTGCTTTCAAGAATTTGGCCCCAGCATGACGGGGATCTGGTGAATCACTCGGAAAATCAAAAATTGAGAGTTCTAGGAGGACTGCGGATCCCACCCAGGCCCATGGCAACCTGGCCTACCCAGCTGAGCTCTGCAACCCGAGAATGTCTGCCCAGCCTCACCTTAGGGAGAGAAGCTTTACTCATTTTGTGCAAGGCTCAGAGCTCCTTTGTATTCCTTCCTTTTCCCCACTGCAACCTCGAAACTCGGTGACGAGGCCACAGCTGTTTATGTGCTTAACTTTACTTGGGATTTTTGCTTAAGTTACTTGGGAAATTTTTTTCTTCCTGAGGCCCTGTTTCTTGCTTGGCCCGATGCGGCATGCTAACTTCTCCAAACTTCCCCAAATCTCTCCAAACACGTGCCATGGACCCCCGTGTGATAGCCCAGAACACCGAGGAAATTAGAACTCTGGATGAAAAACAAGGGTTTTCATGTAAGTTTACTAAAAATAAAATAAAATTAAAAATTCCAATGATGACTTTGAAAAACAGCTGCAAGTTTCCTGATCAAAACACAGCCTTCTGGGGTTATTTCCAGGCCAGGCTGCCTGCCAAAGGCCGTGATGAATTCTAGGTTCCATATGGTATGTCCCATATAAAGGACATTTGGCACCAGTGAATTCCAAACTCCAACCTGCAGTTCCAAGACCTGCCTTTCTGGAGATGTGGGTTTGTGAAGACTGAGTTCCAAGACCGTCTTGGACCAGGGACCTTTCTTCAATTCTGAAGGATTCCCACGCACACCTCTTACTTCTACTATGGCCTAGTGAAAAGGCCCTGGGCTTTGGAGTCCTGGGTCCCTGGGATCGAATCCTTGCTCTTTCACTTCCTGGCACTGTACATCCAGACAAGAGGTTTGACCTCTCTGAATGTCAGTTTCTGAATCTCTAAGAGCAAAATTATTAAGCCTGTCCCATGGGGCTGTGTGAATTAATAGATAATCTCGTGAGAGCGCCTAGTACCGTATCTGAGATATATAATAGATGCTCGAAATCTGGTACCTTTCCTTATTATTACATCCCTTCCATTTTTCCCCAGCAAGATACAGAGCCAACTGTCAGTGCAGAGCATCCCTTGCCAGGCACTGAGGTCACCAGAAGTCAAGGGCAGCCTCTGAGAAATCAACGTTCTGCTCCAGAAACATTCCTTGAGCATTTCCTTTGTGCTCAGCCCCATTCAATGCTCTGGGGTGGCAGAGATGAGTCAGACACAGAGCCTGTTCGCAAGGAGTCCAGCATGACAAGGGTAAAGTGTATTTGTATGTGTGTTGTTATCTAAGGAAGCACATTTCCTCTCTCTCTCTCTCTCTCTCTCTCTCTCTCATTCTGTTACATCCTTTTTGCCATTAGGTCAAAGCCACAAGAGTGATGGCCCCAGAGTACGGAAAGGCGGCTGCCACCGACAGCAAAGAACTCAACAGAGTAAGGGCAGAGGAGGATGTGATATAAGGGGAGCTCTTCTTAGGCAGGAAGGGGGAGAAGAAAGTGTGTTCAGTGCTGATGGTCAGGGGTGGAAGAGTCTTTGGTCAACCCCCAGGAGCACCGTGCAGCCTGCAACAGGAGTCAGGGGAGGTAGAATGATCCATATGGGTTTGGAGAATTTAACCACATCTGGTGGTGGCCCTCCTTCCCTCGGATGGAGGCTGTAAGTCACTCAGGGGCACCTAGGAGCATGGGTTGAGAGGGGACCCTCAGTTCCCCAGGGTCTGGGGGGGCATCTAAGGAATATGGACATTCCTGTGCATCCCAGTGGGGAATGCCAAGAAGCCGGAAAACCAGGAAGGGCCTAAGATCAGACTGTGGGAGACCTTCAACCGCGGACAGTATCAAGGGCAAGGACCGTGTGGCAGCCTGGCACCCGGCTGGCAGGCATATGAGTTCACCACACGAGCTGGCCAGCCTCCCACGGCAGAGCGCGGTGAAGACGTAACGGGGCTTGGCACCCTCCAAAGAGGGCTCGACGGCTTTCCCTACACCCAGGGGCCCCCTGGGAAATGAGGCCGGGCAGCAGGGACACCTTAGAAAAGGAGACACGGCCCCGACTAGGAGTTTGAATTCTGAACTGGCTATTTACTAAAGAGATCATTACCTCTAATTGGCAAATTGAGTTTTTTATGCCATTAATGGAAATGAACACTCAAGGGCAAAATGAAATTACTTATAAAAAAGGAAGAAAATGGCGTTTTGGTTTTTAAATTCTTCAGGGTTCATCTGAACCGCAGCACATCAAAATTTAACTCCCTTGTACATGAGCTCATCACGGTAACTGCCGTGTGAGCAGGCAGAGGGTTAAGAGGGAGGGGCTTTTAACCCAGACGTGGGAGGCTGGCTAAGGGCGAGCTTCCCGTGGGGAAACAGGGCTCAGGGGAGGAGTCTCGAAGCCCCCAGATGTGGGAAGGATCGGGAGTTGTCGGAGAGCAAGGAGAGAATTTGAGGCAGGAGGACAGTAGGGACCGAGGTGGGAAACAGAAATATGTGTGAAGAAGACCACAGTTTGAAGGTGATGGAATGCCCAGTGCAATTTTTTCAATATTAGTTGATCACCTACTATGTACCGTGTGCACAGTAGGAGGATCAGAGGACGCAAGAGTGGGGTAAGGATGGAGAAGTCTTGGCTGGGACCTTAGGACACCTCGTGACCTTTGTGCTGTCCGAAGTTTCTCCAGGAGTGTGGCAAGAACACACGATTGAACACCTTACATCTCCACATTCAATGCCTGGGCACACGGCCCGGGTACCCCTGGGAGGAGGGTCGTGGTGGGAGGGGTGGTTGAACTGAAAGTCACTCCTGTCTCCCAAAGCTGTCACCCCTGACTCCTGGACTGACAGAGATCACCTGTCAAAGATGGGACAATGGCTCCCTTCTCTATATCATCATCATCCTCTCTGGATGGGACCCCTTCCCACCAAGGCCAGGGTGTCTGCCAGACTCTGCCTGTCACAGTGACCCCCAGCGACATTTGGACACACAAACACACAGGTAGCAAGGTGGAGACTGAACCTCATTTTCTCTTCCGCCAGCCCCTTTTCTCACCCAGGCCTCGCCTGGTCCAGAAAATAAAGGGAGAGCGTCTAATACCCCTTAAGGGCATGACCACTGATGCATCCTGAGATGGGCATGGAAGACGAGGTAGCCTGGCATGGCACATCCTGGCCTGTCTCTGTCGACCAATCTCGGCTGCTTAATCGCAAGCTTCCTCATCATTTTGTCTAACTCGTTGCAGTAGACATCCGCTGTAATCGATTGACCAGGTTTCGTGAAGCCGTAAGTGGATAATACCAGCGCTAGACCACCAAACAGACACCGTTAGCTGTTTTTGATCAATATCCGGTTTTGGACTGCATTTGCACACTTCATCTTTATCCAACCATTGTGCCAAACTCTTGTGAATGTCAAAAAGTATCCATTTTTCATCACACGTAACAATACAGTGCAGAAATGGTTCCCTTTATGTCATGACAACAGAGAAAGGCAAGCTGCGAGACGATTTCTCTCGGACACTTGTTTAATTCACGCGGAATCCATCTATCCAGCTCCTTTACCTTGCTGATTTGTTTCAAATGGCCCAAAATTGTTGGAATAGTAACGTCAGACCTTGCTGCTAATTCACTCCTGGGTTGAGATGGATTCACTTCCACTGCAGCTTTCAGCTCATCATTATCCACCTTGGTCTCAGGTTGCCCACAGGGCTCATTTTCAAGATTAAAATCACCAAAACGGAACTTCTTAAACCATCAACATACGGTACGTTCATTAGCCACATCCTTCCCAAACACCTTGTTGACATTCCAAGCTGTCTGTGTTGTGTTGGTTTCACGAGGAAACTCATATTCAAAAAAATAATACGAATTTTTGACGTATCCATGGTCTCACAAGAATGGCTCTAAAAAGTTTTTTGAAAGATAATCATAAGGAAAAATATGCATTTGAAAGACTGAGGTTGTACCTTCAGAATAAAAATAAAGTAAGAAGTGTCATAGTGAAATGTCAGACATATCAACTGTCAAACTTAGTACTTAAGGAAATCGGACATTTCATACTTAATAACCAAAATCGCAAGTGCTTCTTTACCAATATTCACGTGTTTGCAGAGCCTGCCAACAACTGATGAGCTGGTAAGCATTGGCATTGCAGCTGTCAACAAGTACTTGCAGGAATTTTTTACAATTTATTAGTATCATAACAGATTTTACAGGTATCTGTGGCATATAATTATGACCCATATTCTGTGTCATCTGCTTATTACTTGAGTTTACTTCTCTATTAAGAAAAAATGCTGTGGATTTTACATTAGTTGCATGGGAATTAATGGCTATTTCTAGGTCATTTTATCTGCAAAAGAACATTTTAGATCTGAATTTATGTATCAAAAAATGGAAATAATGAGACACAGAGAAGACTGCCTTCCCCACTATCCTGTACTCTCCCTTAAGGCAGGAATTGAGTACCATCTTTGGTTCCACCCTCCCAGGAGGTAGCAGTGTCTCATGCATAGCAGGTACAGAGGGTGTGGTAGCCGTGAAGACGTGACACTCAGATCCCCCTTGAAGAAAGAACTCACAGTTCTGCTACAAAGAGTGCAGTTAGCGGACAGCCTTCAGCCATAGCCCCTTTGGGATCCACTTCAGCTTTTAAGTCAAGATCACGTCCTTCCTGGGACATCCTCAGTCACACGCTGAGCACACCAAGCATGACAGAGTCTGGCCATTTCTGCCCAGTGCAGGATTCCTCAAATGGGCAATCTGTGCTCTGGACAAACACCTCATTGAGTTGGTTGAAACTTTGTCAGATCTACATTGTGATCTAATCCTCTTTTTGCCTAATCCTGCTTCCTCTGTCTTTATCTTTTGCAGGCATTACCTGCCCCCCACCCTACTCTGCCCCGCCATAAATCTCTTGCATTTCTCAGTCCATTTTAGCATCTGCTTCCTATAGGACTCAAAGGACACAAGGGAGGTACTCATCAAATTGAACCTGATTACATAAGAAAATATCTATTTGAGAAGATAAAGCTTTGGTGGATGCTATAGACTGAATGTTTGTGTCCTCCAAATTCATACGTTGAAATCTAATTCCCAAAGTGGTGGTATTTGGAAGTGGGGCCTGGGGATGTGATTAGGTCATGATGGTGTAACCCTTCTGAATGAGATTTGTTTCCATAGAAGAAGAGACCCCAGAGAGCTCCATCACCGCTTCTGCCATGCAAGGACATAACTTAGCATCTTGTCCGACCCTTTTCCCAAACTCCCAGATGTGTTTCTAAAGCAGGGCATTTATATTACAGCTTACGGTTGCTATAATCCCAGAATCTGAGACTCCTACAGATACTAGTCATAGTAATACATCGTGGGCATTAAGTTCCCATTATTCCATTTTCGATGTGCCAGAAGAGAGGAAATTATACAAACAAGCTAGGAGAGAAGAAGCTAAGATCTGGAGATTGGGTTCCAATCCCATTACCCCACTTATGACCTATGAGACTTTGGCCACATAGCCCTTTTTCTCCATCCTCCACTACACAGCTGGAAAAAAGGCAGTGACACAAAATACCATATTCATTTAACTTTCAGATCACAGTGGACAAAATGAAGAGGAGGAAGGAAGATGAACAGAAAGAGGAAGAGAAGAACAGCCAATCTGGAATGCCAATGTGGTTTTGAACCAGGCAACAAAGTAGAAATTCAACCTGGACTTCCGCTGGGCCAAATGACCCCTGTGCTCCTCCCAGACTGGCGTTTATTTGCTGAATACCTCCATGTTCCTGTCTCCTGCTCATCTCTCTGCTGAGCTCTGGGAAGGTTGTAAGAACACCGTCTATTCCTTGAGGGCTGGGAGGGTGGCCGTATCCACATCTGAAGGCATGAAGGAGGTCTTTAGGAATCATCTGGTGAATGAATGTATGGATGGATGGTTGGGCATGTGAAGCTTTTACCATCCGTGAAACAACCTTTAGTTTTTTTGTCAACAACAGCATAGCAATTAGGGATCTTTGGATGCCTCGCTTCTTGCAAAATCCGCATCTCAGCCACAAAGGAGGAGGCCTGGGAGTTATTAGAGAGCCTCTTGTTTGTTTGTTTTGCAAATGAGAATCAGAGCTGAGGAAGCTCACTGCAGCCAGCTGCAGGGTTCCGAGTTAACCCCTTCAGTGTCATGTCGTGGGAGCCAGTGGCTTGAGGGGGGATGAGCCTGAAGCAGTGGGAGAGGGGGGGCCCAACTGAGTGAAGTCCAACCTCCAGATTGAAGGTTCTGAAGACCTGATTGTGCCTCTAAATAGCTCTGGGGTCTTCACAAAAATCCCTTGAATTTCTCTATATGTTAGTTTCTCTGCCCAAAAATCATGGGATCAAGCCACTTAGGCTCTAAGCACCTCTCATTTTCATCAGCCCAACACCAAAATCAGTTTGTGCCTAGAGTAGAATGTTCCTTGACTGAGTCGGGAAGGACACATAGGAGCCCGTCTGTGGAGTCTGTGCCACACCAGGAGGACGGTTTTCTCCTCTGTATCTAATAACAATCCTAGCAATTAAGATAATAGTAATAACCATTCATTGAATGTGTTAAGCAATATTCCCAAACTTTGTGTGGATTCTATTTTAACACTCGCTATGATTCTATGAAGCAGGTGCTAACGTAATCCCCATTTCACTGATGAGAAAACTGAGGTACAGACAGCTTAAGTGACTCACCCAAGGCTTCATGGCCTGTACGTGGTAGAGTCCGGATGCAAACCCGGCAGTTGGTGCAGGATCCTTTACTCTCTACCCCTTGAGGTCCCAGTGGCCTGTTCTCCCAGATGTCTGCTTACAAGTGCCTCAAGCTTTCAGAGAGAGGGGGAGGCAGTGGAAAGGCGTGGTGGGCCAGGTCGGAGAAGGCACAGCATCCAAACCCTGGCTCTGCTCCTAACTACCCCTGGGACTTGGAGGAGATCATTCACCCTCGGGTCTCAGTTTCCCCATCTGAGAATGGAGGTAGGCACCCAGAGGAATGTTCCCATTCTGATTAGTAGATGGAAGAATCTTACACCAGACCTCAGAGAAGAGCTTCCAAGAGTATATAAAAATCCAAGAAATTGTACCAAAAAAACCGCTGTGTGTGGGCATTTAGCTATGGGAGTAGAAGGTTCATGGTTCCCATCAGTCTCTCAAAGGGCACCCTCCAGGAGTCTAGACTCTAACAGAGTCATCAGTGAAGATCCTCAACAGGTCCCTCCTGTGATCATAGTGTCAGGGCTCAACCTCTGGTTGTTTGAAAAAGGCAAATAATTGGCTCTATTCCAATATCTAGGACCTTCCAGAATAGAAAGCAATCACCCGGCACACTTAGGTTCCAAATCTCTTTCTGCACACAACTTCTCTTCTTTTTCCAAGAAGGAAGGTCTCCCTTGCAAGAAGCCAGAAACATGTTGTCACCTGCAAGGCTTCCAAGTAGACTCGACAGAGAAGTGTCACGTGGACGAGGTGTGTGGATACACAGCATGTGGAATACACAGCAAGATTCAGAATGTCCTCATCCAAACGCTTCTGTGGAAAAACCTTCCATGGTGGGATGGAGGTGGTGGGGGAGTTTGGGGTGCACGGACATTTGCAAGTGGGGGACAGCCCGTAGGCTGCGGCAATAAAAACACCCAGTGGAAAGTCAGTCAGATGCGGGTGGGAATCTCAGCTCCTTTCCTTGCCAGCTCATTTGAGACAAGCTCCTCAGCTCTCTGAGCCTCAGTTTCCTCCCCTGCAAAATTCCAGCAATTTCACACTCTGAGGACTTAATATGGGTAACTCATGTAGTGAAGAATTCATGCATTGCAGCTGCCCTATAAACAGTAGTAGCTCAACATATGGGAGTCCAGATGCATGGGTGACCTTGGACAATTTTTTTTTCCTTTCTGAGTCTTAATTTCTTCGTCTGTAAAATAGAAGTGAAGTGGCAGAGAAGGTTGGTGTTTTTAAGCTTTCCTTTAGTTACAGAGCTTTGGGGATTGTTTTTTCTCACCCCCAAACAAAATCTTATGGGGAAACCCAATGCATACAACCATTAGAAGCAGCAGCTCAAGTTCAAGGGGGAACAGCAGGCTCCAGCAGACTGAACCTCTCTCTCTCAGCCTCTTGCCGGCGAACCTCGCAGGAGCTAGGCTGCTCTGAACAGTGGGAGACCAACACACCACTCCAGCACGTCCCGGTTTTCTTTTGTCTGTGCATTGACTATGTCTATGTACCACTTGTGTTACATATTTACTTAATATTTTTCTCAACTCTACTGCCTATCGTGTACTCAAATTTAACGTGATCAGATAGGAAGCTGTAGGTTATGACCATCAGTGAAAGACCAGGGTCTATTTTCATCACTAGAAAGTCATCAGTCAAGCATATGATAAATACTGCGGAAATGTGCTTGCTGAAAGTTCTGAATCTGAGGGATACTGTCTCTCTTCCATAAAAAGGTACATTCACGAGGGGCTAGAAAATGTTCAACACACACAGGCAACCAACTGAAGCTTTCTCCTTGGAATAATTGGGATGGGAAGAGAAGAGAAAGGAGAACCAGCTGCAGCACCCTACAGTCCTCCAGCTGTGGCTTTCCGAGGTGCTCTTTGTTGGCTTCCCCACAAGGCATTGTTAAGAAACACTCTATGGCTGGGCACAGTGGCTCACACCTGTAATCCTAGCACTCTGGGAGGCCAAGGCAAGAGGATTGCTTGAGCTCAGGAGTTCGAGACCAGCCTGAGCAAGAGCAAGACCCTGTTTCTACTAAAAACAGAAAAAAATTAGCTGGGTATGGTGGCACAAGCCTGTAGTCCCAGCTACTTGGGAGGCTGAGGCAGGAGGATCGTTGAGCCCAGGAGTTTGAGGTTGCAGTGAGCTAAAATGACACCACTGCACTCTAGCCCAGGCAACAGAGTGAGACTCTGTTTCAAAAAAGGAAACACTTTATGATCGCTGTGGTAGGTTTAATGATGTCCCCCAAAAAGATAAATCCAAGTCCTAACATCTCCCCCATAACTGTGAATGTGACCTTATTTGGAAATAGGGTCTTTTAGATGTAAGGAGCTCGAGATGAGATCATTTTTGATTTAAGATGGACCCTAATCCAAAGACAAGTATACGTCTATAAGAGAGGAGAGGAAGGTCTGGTAGACACAGGGAGGAAGGCTGTGTGAACACAGAAGCAGAGGGTGGAGAGCTGCAGCCACAAGGCAAGGAACACCTGGGGCCATCTGAGGCTGGGAGAGGCAAGGAAGGAGCCTTGGTAGGGAGCGTGGCCTGGAGGACACCTTGATTTTAGACTTGGGGCTTCCAGAACTGTGAAAGAAGAGATTTCTATTATTTCAAGCGACCCAGTTTATGGTAATTTATTGTGGTAGCCCAAAACACTAAAACTGTTCCCAAAGTAACATTCATCAGCCTGACCCCATGAATATTGTCACCTCTCTTGTTACTCCCCTACCAGGGCCAGGAGTCGCCATTTCAGAACAGGCTCTGCCTTGCTCTAAGAGATCTCTTTTCCCTGAGCGAGGAAGCATCCCTGTTTTCTCTCAGAGGCAGAGAAGGTAAAGGCCTGGAACAGGCCTGGCTGGAAGATTACTCCACGTTCTCAGGACTCATTGCTTTGGAAAACCATCATCTCCCATCTGCCCTCCTTTCCCCCCTATTCCTACTGGAAAGACCCAAAGAGAAAGGAAAGATGAGTCTCCATCTTGGTGAACCAAAGTGCAACTTTTGGTTGTTACTAAAAAAAAAAAAAAAAACCCCTCATGAATAAACCATGTTTTGCATTTTTTTTAAAGCTATAATTCCATAGCGAATCAATGGTTGGAACTTTCCACCTTAATGTGAGCCAGATTCCTGCCTCCTCACTCTCTCTCCCTCTCTCCTGCTCTCCCTCTTTTCCTTGTACCAAAAGCTGTCTGCTAAACTTCTAAAACACCCTTTGCCTTTTTGACCCTTCAACTTGTCTTGAACTTCAGAAAAAATTGGGGAAATGGCACTGAGTGAACTATATATAAGTCCTGGGCGTGTAGGGAGGAGGGGGCGAGGGGGCCGTGCAGGGGAGGAGACTCGCCATGAACTTGGGGCCTCAGATATTCGCTTGGGAAAAAGAAAAAAAAATCCAAGCCTCTTCTGTTAATGGAATTAGTAAATATTTGTTGCTCTGTTCTAGGCGGGTTCCCCAGGGGGATATCTGGAGGAAGGGAAAAAGAGAGCAAATAAAAATAAAACACAAGCTACTTTTCTGCTCCTTTTCCCTCTCCAAAGACACTAAACAGACAAGTCGGAGGATTAGAATGAGGCCTTGTGTGGCTGCCGCTAGCAGGAAGTTGCGAGGGGGCTTTGCGGCAGAGAGGGGGCCGTGGCGGGGAAGAAGCAGGCCTGCTATCTGGTAATGGGAACGCCATTCCTGCCTAATGAAATGATTGCTGGCGGAGTTCCTGAGTTACGGCGCAGCCTGCACAGTCCCTGGCTGCCTTCCTGGAGCCCAGAGACCCCGGGCTGGGGCTGGATCTGATGTGCAAAGAGCGTGTGCAATGAGGCAGAGAGAGAATGAGGAAGGGACAGAGGGAGGTGGTGACAGGGACGAGAGAACCGGGGAATCCGAGATCCATGGCTAGGTGGAGAGAAAATGGTAGAAACAGTGGCGGATGCGCAGACAGAGGGAGGCGGAGGGAAAATGGATGGTGGCGGACAGAGGACGAGGCAGCACAAAGAGTCTCTGTCAGGTTCAAGGGCAGATGGATGGGGCGGGGGCAGGCTGGGCTGGGGCTGAGAGATGGATGGACAGGAAGAGACCCGGACGCAGAGGGAGAGAGAGGGATAGAAGGCAGCAGAACAGAGATGAGAAAAACAAAGATGAGCAAAGACAGACAGAAAGATGGAGCGAGGCAGAAATCCTGACTGTTAGAAGGAGGTGAAGACGGGGCAAGAGCCAGGCTGTGGGAAGGACAGATGTGGAGACAGGGTCAGAGACAGAGAGACAGAAGGAGGCAGAGAACAGAGCGTGAGAGATTGAGGGTGCAGAGCGGTACCTCCTTGCACGCCAGAAATTAAGTTCCGAGGACCTCTGCCTGACTCCATCACCTTGACCCAGAGGAAGGTCCAACATAGACATTGATTGTAAATGAAAGCGTGTATCCAGTGGTGACCACATAAAGGAGGGCAGGGCTGGAGGAGACATGACCCAATTGTCCTTCCAGACGACTGATAGCTTCAACTTGCAGGAGGTTTTTGGATCAACACGTGGATGGCCTAGAACATATTCACCTCACGTGTGTTGTTTCTGGCCATCCAACAAACCTCCACGGAAGATGTTATGGCTTCCACTTTTTTCAGTTGAAGAATCTGAGAATCAGGGGGGTGAAGTTATTTCCAAGGTAACATAGAGAAGAGGGGAGCAGAGTCAGGGACTAGTCTGGGTGGGCAAAAATAATATGAACGTTGCAAAGGTTGGAGGCTAAGTGTCCTGAGGACCTCATTTTGCTCAGGAGGAGGCTACACGAATTAGCACGCTGATTATAGTGGTTAATTATATGCATAGTAAAGAGTTTAATGTGCCTTTTTAAAGAATAGAAATAGAACCTATAACTCCTAAACAAGGAGAGGGGGAAAGGGGAAAGGGTGGGGAAGAGGAAATAAAGAAAATTGAATCCACCTAGTACCAAAGAGAAAAGAAGAAAGAAAGAAGCAAAGACAGAACGAAAAAAGAATATGAAAATGTGCTAGGTAGAAATTGCTAAAGGGAATGCAGCATGGAGCCCCACTTTGGAAGGCAGTTTGGTGGTTTCTTATAAAACTAAACATTCGCTTATCATAGGATCCACCAATCACACTTTCTGATATTTACCCAAAGGTACTGAAAACTTACGTGCACACAAAAACCTGCGCACGGATGTTTATAGCATCTGTATTCGTCATGGCCACAAGTGGGAAGCAACAATGTCCCTCCGTAGGTGAATGGGCACATAAACTGTGGCACATCCAGGCAATAAAATATTATTCAATGCTAAAAGAGAAATGAGCTGTCGAGTCATGAAAAGACATGGGAGAAACTTAAATGCATATTGCTAAGTGAAAGAAACCAATCTGAAAAGACTACATACGGTATGATGTCAACTATATGACATTCTAGAAAAGGCAAAACTATGGGGACAGTCAAAAGATCAGTGGCTTCAGGAAAAGGGAGGGATAAATAGATAGAACGCAGAAGATTTTCAGGGCAGACAAAGTATGCAGTGTGCTACTATAATGTTGGACACATGTTATTATATATTCATCAAAACCCACAGACTGTACAACGCCCAGAGTGAATCCTAATGTCAACTGTGGAATTGGAGAGACGACGACGTGTCCGTGAAGGTTCATCAACTGTAGCAAAGGTACCACTCCAGTGGGAGGGTGCGGGAGGCTGTGCTTGTGTGGGGGCAGAGGGCAAACGGGATATTTCTGGACTTCCTCTCAGTTTTGCTGGGAACCTACAACCGCTCCAAAAATAAAGTCTTCAAGAAATATATGTGAGTGGAAATCTCAGAATCAGAAGATAGAAAATAAATCCAAACTAATCTGTAATCACATTATGGGATTAAACTCTTCAGTTAAAAGACAGAGACTTTGGGAATGGATTTTTTTAAAAAAAATAAACTATGTGCTTTTTCCGAGGCACACATCAATTAACAGAAAAGTTGAATATTAAAGATTAGGAGGAAAAAGACATTCTGAGCAAACACGAATCAAAAGAACGCTGATACAGTAATATATTCATCATCTATATTTGCCATCAGAAAAAATAGAGTTTGCGGCGACCCAGCTCTCTTGCACACCCGGGGATGGGCTCTCACTGTCCACACGCACCTCCAGGCCCTGTGATTGCAGGGACGGACGCACAGGGGCATGGCAGGCAGGGTTGTAGACTCAGGCTGCACGACTAGATTTGTACGAGGCACTCTTTGGGCAACCACTTTCTCCTACGTCTTGCCTGTTAGTTTCCCATGATGTGCCGTGAGACCTATTTTTCAGTAATGGGCATACGAAAAAACCACCTTGTGAGACGGTGTGTCACAGAGGCAACAGGAAGACTCGGAACTGGGGAGAGAAGAGGGGATAGGGGCAAGTTTGCGGGGTTCCAGCTAGCTTCCCCCTAAAAGGCTGCTTTTCGTGGTGATGAAACACACCGTGCTTTCTTACGTCTCCTCCTCCCACTACCGCGTCTTATTTCCTCTGTCTGAAAACGTCCAGGCTGCCATGAGTGCGGGGCACAGCTTCCTGTTGCTTTCATAAAGGAGACAAGAGGTTAACTATTTGCGGGTTCTTAGGATGTATTTGTGCAAGAGCTGAGTAACTGCCAAACAGCGACCTCCCGCCCATGCACGCCTCCCTCCCTGTGCCCAAGTCAGCTAGAGGGGAGGAGAGGTGCGTGGGAGCGTCCTGAAAGAGACAGCTGTGGATTGCCAGCACCTTCTGTGGGGTCTGCGTCCGCGGCACACCACGCAGCTTGCAGTTCCTCAACGCTGCTCTTCTGTGGCTTTGCACGGCGTTTCCCTCCGCCTGAAACGCCTTTCTGCCCCTCTGCCCCCGCTTCCCTTTGGTCTTTCCATCACCCATCTTTTGGTGCCAGAAAGCCTTCCTAGCCTCTGAGTCTGAATTCAAAGCCCCTTCTATAGGATCTCTGCGCTCATTCCTGTTAAAATACTTATCGCTTTGCATTTAATGGCCCATGAACTTGTCTCTCCCTCCCCACTCCCTTTTTCCCAACAGATACAAAATCCGAGAAGGAAGAAGGGGGGTCTCTTTTCTCCTCTATTCTCTGTACTGTGTGTCAGGGCAGGCACAGAGGACCCAAAATGTTGGCAGAATAAGTACCAGACTAATTCTGTGATCCAGAACATTTGGTAACATTGGCGGCACCTAAAACTATGCCTTGAGCCATCCACGGAGCCTCTGAAATTTCCAGGGACTAGATTCTCAGAAAACATCAAACAACTAAGCCAGGAAGCACCTTGAGAGGAGCTCCCGTCCCTCTGGTTTGTAAATGAGTTTCAAATCCTCGCTTTTATGTCAACGGGGCAATCCCACTTGCCTCGTGGTTGATACGTTAAGCTTTCCAACCAGCGTCATTTAAAGAAAGAGTCCACGATTGAAAAATAAACTTCCTAAACAACATCAATATGGTCCAAAGCCCTTCTCAAAGTGGACTGACAAGGCCCAGAGAGAGGAAGAGTTAGGTTTGATGTCCTATTTTGCAAGGATGTCTCATCCCCGCCACCTACCAGGTGTAAAGTCTTGAGCAAGTGACTGCTTTGAACCTTAGTTTCTGCATCTGTAAAATGGGAGGACAGTGGACCTAGCTGGTACAGGGTTGTTGTGGGTTTCAATCCAGTGAATTAAGCCACGTCAAGAGTATAGGCTTCCAATGAATGTTCCCGGTGGTGATGACGGCGACTGCTGCCGCTGTTATTATCACACATTATTATCCTCCTGCCATCCAGTGCGCTTTCTACTCTGCACAGCTGGCTCTGAAACATGCTGTAACCTGCCAGTACCCCAGCCAGAGTCGGAGGAAATGAAACACAAGCCACCCAGCAGCCTCGTTCTTCAAGTGCAGTCGCCCCATTAACAGCAAAACAATCTCAACCTGGACCCTCTCCATCTCCAGGCAGCCAAGCCTCAGACGAGGGACACTTAAAATACCAAATTGCTCCAGAAGGAAAGATTAAGAGAAACTTCCCACGGCCCAGTGTGGAGGAACCGAACTCCCTTCTCTCAGCTTACCTCCGCCTTCCTGCCTGATGCTTTTCTCCCAAGCCTGACTTTCACTCCGATGAGAAATTCTCACTGTGTGATGAGGGGCTACAGTGGCATGAGAGGCCCCCAGCTTCTACCCTGCCCCACCAAAGAAGGTGGGCTCGGTGAGATGCAAAGAGCGTGCAGAGCACCTTGGTTCAAGAGGTGTCAGCTGGCCAGGTTAGCAGGACCCAAGGCTGAAACCCATTCCCCTGCCTGGTCCTAGCCCCTTCCCCAAAACGATGAGACCACCTGACCACCTGGGTGGTCCTATCAAAATAGAACCCACACACAGCCGCACACAAGCTGATTATAAGTAGTAACAAACAGGCATTTGTTATGATGTACTTCTTTTCAGACGCATTAAAAAAAAAAAAAAAACTATAACCAGCACATTAAGTCCTCAGGTTAACAAATTTTATAGCTTTGGACAAGGCTTATGTAAGCTACGAATGCGAGACAATTTACAAAACAAGTGCATAATAGATTTGGTGGTTTGCTGATACAACGAATCTAGAAATGTCAGGAAAACTCTGTTCTCATTCTACAGATGGAGAAATGGGAGTATAGGGCAGGGAGGTCATGACCCAAGGTCATTTGGCAAGTTGGAGGCAGAACTGGGGCTAACAACCAGGTCTGCTAAGTGCAGTTTGGGGTCAGTCTCTCCCTGTCCTGACTTCTGTGTGACAAATCCTGCTGATTGAGGAACCAGGTGTCGGTGGAGACATTGAGCAGCCAGAGAAGTATCTGAGATGCAGGAATTATTGTCCAAAAGGACTCCATGCTGTCTGCCACCCACAGATTAATCTCCCCACGGATACAACATCTGGCCCAGGTCTGATTGCCTGCCCCATACAAGAAAAATCGATATAGTAAAGAATGGGCACTGTAGCTGTGCTGTCTGGGTTATGGGTTCAAATCCGTGTTTCACCACTTTTCTAGCAAGTCACATTCACTCTGAGCCTCTTTTATTCCCCTCTCTGAAATGGAGATAAATGCTTACTTTTTTGGGCTTTTAGTGCCATTTAAATGAAATAGGATATGAATAGCCCATGGCACAAAGCCTGGTACATTGTTGGCACTCAAAAAATACAAGCTATTAAAGATGAATGTATATTGGGGATCTTTTTATCCCATGGGAGAATATTTCAGTTAGCTATTGTTGCGTAACAAACCAACTCGAAATTTTGAAGCTCAGAACAACAACCATCTATTATTTCTCATACTCCTGTGGGTCAAGAATCCATACAGGGCATGGCTGGGCAATTCTTCTACTCCCTGTGACATTGTTTGGGTTCACTCACTGCATTCAGCAGGTGGCCAGGCTGAGTTGGAAGGTCCAGGTGGACTTCCTCATATGCCTGGTATATGAGTGTTTCTCCACATGGTCTCTCATTCCTCACGAGATGTTTCTTCATTTGGTAGGTGGATGAGTGTCTTTGCAGCCTGATGACAGGTCTCCAGGGTGAAGGTGGAAATCACCAGGTGTGTTAAAGCAAAGCCCCAGATCGGCATAGCATCACTTCTGCTACAGACCCTTGGTCAAGGAAGTCACAAGCTCATCCTAGACTCAAAGTGAGGAGAGATAGACTCTTCCTCTTTTGGGGTGGAGCAGCAAGTGCATTCAGAGAAGAAATCATCATTGGTGGGTGTCTCTGGAGGCTGCATAGCACAGAAAGAGTCCAGAGTCATCCTGATTACCCAAGTGGTCCAAGCCACTGCCTCATGCCCCCAGATTCTTTTTATTCTATCCTCCCCACCTTTCCCTGAGTCCCGTGGATTCCTCTGTCATGCCATGCTTCCTCCAACTTCTACCTGTTCTTAGCTATTCTCTTCCCTTCCCTCATATTTGCATGGCTACTTTGTCCTCAGCATCCTTTGGTCTTCATCCAACCATCAGTGTCTCCAGAAAGCCTTACATGATCTCCTAGGTTGGTATTATGCCTATTATCTACTTCTCTCTCATCTTGTACCTTTTTTTTTCTTAATATTGATCACCTTATAAATAATTGTAAACTCAGCATCTGCTATCTTCCAAATATGGTTCCATGAGAGCAGGGACCCCATGAAAGTTGTCCATCACCTCATCCACACCTCCTGGTTCATTGCCTGGCACTCAGTAAATACTCAGAAATTGGTCACGATGTCTTGAACAGGAGTCTTAGCACCTGCATTCCAGCTTCATGTTGGTCCTTTTCACCTTGCGTGACCTCAAGGTGGCAAGTTCTCTAGGAAGCTGATACTGGGATGAAGATTAATGTGCAAGACATTTATTGGAGATGAAAGGGAGGGAAAAGAATCAGGATTGGGTGGAGGGAGAAGTTGAGCTGTGATGCAGTCTCAACAAAGGCCTCAGCTGACCCCATGGGAGTTCTTGAAAATGGGACAACTCCTCAGTTGGGGGCGGGGGATATGCCTCACATGTCTTTGAATACAGGCTGTCCTTGGAGGAGGACGTAATCTCTAGCAAGGGAGATCTCTTCGGCACGTTCAATCCCTAGAGAGGGCTGGGAGCTAAAGGCATTCAGCTGGCAACACTCCTAGAAGTGGAGGGGAATAAGTCCTTCAGTCGTGAAATGGATCCGGGTAGCACATTGTGCAATCACAACACTTGGGCTTGACCTTTCTGTGTCTTCTTTTTTTATTAATCAAATGGAGACCGCGATACCCTATTCTCAAACTCCAAAGAAGAACCTAAAATAAACATTGGATATGGAAGGAACTGCTTTGAAAGGAGGATGAGAAAGAGGAAGAACTATGCAAATAACATGGGTTATCAAGAAGAGGGATACTTTCTGGGTCCTCCCCAAAGCTTGTCAATAGTGAAACTTACTGGGCTCAAACATATCCACGGACTACTCAGATGGAAAGAGCTTTAGTAAGTTCTCAGTACCAACAGCACCCAGTTTAGTCCTTTGAAGAATGACTTGGGTGACGCCCTAGCCAATCCTGCGCCATCCTCAGGGCTGGACCGCAGGGGCATTCTCTCGTTTACAGTGATTCCCTAAGGAGAAATCCCAGCTCAGACTTCTCTGACCACGGCATCCATGTTCACATGGACAGGCACTGTCCGGCCAGGGAGTGGTGACTTCTGCTCCAGACAGGGACTCCAGATCCCAGGGACAGGAGGAAAAGAATTCAGGTTGTGCAAAGGTTTATCTTGATAAGGGGCTTCAGCAGTTCCTCCGGTTTCTCCACGGGCTGGAAAATCAGGGTAGGAGGATTGAGACAGCTGATCTTGGACCTGCAATTTTCTTGCTACTATTCCTGCTCCCAAGTGGATGATGTAACCAGGAGGTTTTCTTTTCATTTGGATAAGTGTGTGGCAGACAGCGGATCCTTTAAGGAACCAAGGCACAGCAGTAACATTGTTCCCAGCAACCAAGATGCCAGTGGCTATTGACACAGATGCAAAGACCACTCCCTGGTTTGTCTATCCTGGCAGAAAGGAGGGTGAACAATTCAGATTATGGGGCAGGGCCTGGGCAGGAGAAGCCAGTAAGAGGATGAGAAAGAACCACAGGTGGCCTGAAAGGATGACAGAGTTCCCAGGCTGAGACTCTCACACATAGTACATTTTATTGATCACTTACTATGTACCAGGCACTGGGAAAGGCACTTGAAATATTAATATTTTTTAATCCTCAAGTCTTATTTGATCCTCAAGACCAGCCTGTTCCCATTTTACTGATGAGGAAACTAAGGCTTAGAGAGGAGAATTAACCTCCCCAGTGGCTGTATGCTTTCAAAAAGATTTGAAACAGGTCTCCAATGCATAGTCTGTTAACCACTATGCTATATTGTACAGCCTGGTCAATTTGCTTAAATTGAATGAATTGTAAAGTGAACTCAAGCCCAATCTTATGTCCAACTTGGTGGCTGTGTTAAATGATGATAAAATTTAGCCATAGACAATCTACCTCTGGATGTTTCCTGTTTTTCTGCCCCTTCTTTCCTCTTTCTCTTCCTCTCTCCCTTCTTTGTTTCCTCTCCTTTCATTCTCCCCGCCCTTATGGAGCCCCTATGTTATGTCAGACACCGCGGATGTACAGAAACTTATACCATTGGTCCTGTCCTCTGTGTGTCTTGGGGAGATGCAGTCTCCTAGGAACACCAGACACAAAAGCAAATTTTCACCATGCAATAGGACACAGGATGATGTGGTCATTCAAAGAGGGGTCCGCGGGAACACAGAGGTGACTTAGATGCCTGGGAAGACTTTAGCAAGGAGATTAGACTTGGCAGGGGCTGAGGGGGACAACAGGAAGCTCACTGGGCAAAGAGAAGGAAGTGTAAACCTGGATGAAGACACAGCCTGTGGAAAGCTACAGACAAGGGAAGAGTCTGATAGACCGGGAAGCCCCTGGGATGGGGTGGAGGCCCAGGAGGAGAGTAGAGGATGGCAAGGCTCCAGAGAAAACCCATGTGGTTTCTAGCAGGACTTGAATGCCGTGCCGAGGTGGCCAGGCGTGATCACACGGGCACCAGATATTTAAGGGGGGGCGGATGGAGAGATGAGTTCCATACTTTAGAAAGATCACTAGGCAGGTGCGTCCAAGATGGATGGAGGACAGACAAGAGTGGTGGAGAAACCGGAGACGCAGCCCAGTGGATGAGCTGGTCACTTCTCTTGGGCTGTCCAATGCCTCTGATAAGCCGTTTATCCCACCACATCAGGGATGGCGTGTTTAACCCCTGCAAGCATCTACGTTCATAAGAACAAAACAGAGAGGACGATGCTTAATTAAAAGGTCAATTGAATAATGGACTTGCAGGTTGAGCAGACTACAAAGAGATGCTCCAAAGGTCCTTGAACACTTCCAGAACCCACCACTTATTCCAACTCGACTATTCCTGGGCTTCATATTTAATTTTGTTTCCATCGAAGGCCTTCTTCTAGTTTCAACAGGCTTTTGGCTGAGATCGGGGCTTGCCTCTAATCCTGCTGGGCAGACCACAGCTGGTTTTTCCCCAAGGTCCTAGAGCAGAGAAGAAAGGGTCTGGCAGCGGCTCCTCTCTCCCAGCCTGAAATAAAAGACGGCTTGGCTGGCGTTTCCAGCTCTCAATTTCTCCAGCCACCCTCTCCAGCAAAGCCCAGTCTCCATTAATACTATTACTTGAGATGACATTTCCTCTGACTGTCGTTGTCTCTTTTTTTTCCTCCTCCTTAATTCCCTAATTTGTCCTAATACGCCCATTGCCTGTGTATCAAGTCATCCGTGAAGCTGCCCCATTTCCATGTTCCTTCCTCCCCATCAGCGGAGTCTCTGTCTCCCACAGAAATTAGAGGGAGGCGGCTGCAAGCCCGCAAGGGCAGGAAATAGAATTAGGGGACGTATTAATTGGGACATCAAGTCGGATTTCGTTCCAGGCACTTCCTTCCGTTAACCACTTTGAAGCTTCCCCTCCGTGGCTCTGTTTCTCATTAGATGGAGCTCTTAATGGTGAGTGGTGTTTACGCACGGTGCAATTATGTCTTGCCCCAGCCTTCGGACTGGCAGGCCCAGCTGATGGTGAGGGCGAGGGGAGGAAAAGGCCAGCCTTGGGGGTCAAGGTGGCAAAGGGTGGAGGGTATGGGAGAGAGACAGACCAAAGAGGCATGTTTTAGGCCGAGAGAGGGTGATTCCACCAGAGTTCCACTATTTTAAACTTTCCCTTATGTGCAATTTCCAGAGTCTGCAAGTTTATTCACAAAACAAGTTCCTTTCTTCTTCTTCTTGTTATAATTGCGCTTTTTCCCAACCAGCCGTGCATTTGCCGGCCGCTAGGTTTTTCACAGACGCCTTGGACAACACCTTGCAAAACGGTTCAAATGAAAGTGCCCGCCCCCCGGCTCCCAGCTTTGACAGCATTTCCATTTAGGGACACTCGCTGCCTTCCTTGGCCCCCTACCTTCCTGACCCGACTCGTCCACCCCACAGCTTTGAGGTCTTCTCTCTTCGAAGGTAGAGTGGCTTGCGCCTCTGTGGAATCCCCACGCGGAGGTGTTTTTGCCAACACTAATTCAAGGCTGTGAGAAGAACTCGTTTATGGAAGGGTATTTGTTTTTCCACCGAAGCGGCCAAAACCACCAGCCTCCCTTGCTGGAGAGCAGAGAGCAGAGGAGAAGAACCGTTTGTTTCCCATGCTCTGTAGTGGCAGCCCCAGAAAACAAACACTTCCGGGAGATTCTAATCAGGTTTTACTGAGACTCAACTAACTCAGGGGGTGCATTTCGTCCCAATCCCCAGGACGAGGAACCCCAGAAAGGAAACCCCTGTTGCACTGAGGCGGAGGTCAGGCCCTTCTTGCCACCCGTCAGCTTCTACAGCCAATGCAAATACCACAGCCCTTCCCCAAACACCCTTCAGTCCTCGCGAGCAGCCAGAAGCCAAGATAAAGCGACTGGAGCCCATGCAAGAAGCAGAGACAACCTCAGCCCTGAACAGCAACCAAATCAAACAGCGCCTCCTCCTCAACCAGCTCTCAGAGATGAGAGCAAAGGTGTTTCATTTTTTTCTTCCGCCTTCACCTCCTCTTTCTCCTTCTATTTTTTTTTTTTTTTTTTTAATATTCACAAACTAGGACCTTGAGAAGTAGGAAGGGAGTTGGAAGCATTAGCGGGGCTGGTTGAGAGATGTAGTCTTTGTCTTTGACTGGGAACAGCGTCTCATCTCTGGGCACAAATGTTAAGACTGTTTGGGATGTGATAGTATAAATTGATTTGTGCTAACTTGAGGGAAAATGTCGGGGAAATTATAAGACTCAGGGTTATATCCGGGAACCAGAACCTCAAGAATCCAGACATTTTTCTTTCTTCATTTCTCTTCTATGGGTCTCTCTCTCTCTCTCTCCCCCTTCTTTCTCCCCCCCCCCATCATTATTTCTCTATCTCTTTACTCTTCTGCTTCATGGCAGACAATCTTTTCCTTCTTCCTTATCGCGTTGGCGAGCGGAAGACAGCTTCCCATAGCAGCCACACAAGCATATCCCTATCCATGGGACACAAACAAAGAGAATTTATGTCTAAGCTCGAGGTCTGCCTTCCTAGGGAAGATATTTTTGACTTGTCCCTTTGGGCTAGATGCCATTCCTGGTCAGACAATTGTGGCCAGAAGGAATGGGTCACATTGGACAAAGGCAGGTGTGGAGAAACCACCCCTGCAAATTGTGGGAAGACAGTCGAGGGCACCAGCGTCCGCTGGAAGACACCCTGCAATTCTCTAGCACATTCCAATCTCAGTTGCTTCACGTTTATTTCATCCTGGGAATCACTGTCATCCATTGATTCATTTATTTTATTTGTTCATTTTCTTATTCATCAAATATTTGTGGAGTGTCTATAACACGTCCATCACCATTTGTTATTTTTCCTTTCATTTATTTTCTTCCCATTGACTTAATAACTATTTATTCAATAACTGTATCTATCATGCTCTTGGGGTTACCAAAATATACAAGATGCACTAATAAGTAGTTATATACAGCTTTCTTCTAGCAAAGCAATTCTAATCATTGCATCAAAAAGGAAATTTCTTTTCATGAGCCATCCTCAAACTAGAATGCAACTTTTGTACTTCCTCAATCCCAAATGATTTGGCCAGGGAAAAAGAAACACTCTCCCATTTAATTTTTGTCCTTACAAAAACCCAACTGGCTGGTTTCTGTGCTGTAAAACTGACAGGGTTAGCAGGGTGGCTAGGAGAGTCCCTTCCTACTCTGGAGTTGAGGAATGTTAGATCAAGTCTATCCGTCAGACTAATGACAAAACCATTAGCCAGCAAGAAGACAGACACATCTCTGCCAGACACAAGAGATTGTAGCAATGAATAAGCATGATCCCCATGGAAATGAACTAGGGGTCAAGGTAGAATAATTTCATAACCTCCTTTTGTGGGAGGGAAAAATGGTTGTGATGTACTCATCTCCTTGTTTCTTAAATATCTCAAGGATCTGACCCGTGCCACACCAGTGCAATGACTCACATCTAACAGGTGCTCCTCAAACATTAATTACCTGAGAACCCTGATGTGTTTCTACCCTGACAGATCAAAAGCAGATCCGCGGTTGCAGAAAGACGGACTAACACCTTTTTCTTTTGCAAACAAGATGAGCAACAGGACAGACCTTCCAGAAAATTATGATCGGCGTAAAGCTTCCAGGCAGCAATTCATCCAGGAAACATTTACGGAGCACCTACCACACTCCAGGCACCATGATAGGCTCACTCCGTGAGAACCAAAGCACTACAGAATTAGAACCCAGCCATTTATATTAGGTTTCAGAGTCCATAAATACACCTTACAATAAAACATCTACAGGAAACCAACCGAGGAGTAAAATTCATCCCAAAACCGTGCATGTTAACGGGGGAAAAATTCCACAGAACGATGGGATTTTCAGCTGTGCTGTAGGAAAATAGACTTCCTCTCCTCCTCTCGGTAGGGCTTATTTTTTTTCCATAAACCTAAAGTCATGGCAAAGTGACAGCGAGACTCAGCCAGGATGGCAGGAGACTCATTGGTTGCTGTTCCTCTGAGGAGCTTTTCTCTTTTAACTCTTACCTGCCTTTGCTGTTCGGCACCAAGACATTACTCTCCTTTTCGGGACTCTGTAGACAAACACGAAAGGTGTTGTAAGCACCTCTACCTCTGCAGATATTGAAGTAGGAGCAACTAAGCACTAGCAGAGCCATGACAAAGAAAGAATCACAGCAGTAGCCATAGCTCACTGAAAATCCATTAAAAACCCTCGCCACAACACTAATTTTTTGCCAATATCCAACTTGACTCCGTGCAAAGAGCCAAGTGGGCAGGAATTACATTTGGCTTGTTTACCCATCTGCTCACAGAGCTCAGCTCAGTCACTGGCCCATGGCGGATGCTCAGAAACTATTTGTTAAATGAATGAATCTATATACGTTGCCTGATTTAATTCTCCCAGCAAGATCTGGTAGGAATGTCCCCATTTTCCTAGAGACAAAACAAATCATCTTCTCTCATCTGGTGGGTATGAAGAGACTCACTTTATAGATCAGGCAAGCAAGGCTCAGCGGAGTGACCGATAGCTAAGAAGGAAAATGCAAGACTTTGCTCATGAGCACTGTGCTATTTGCAGCACCTGGCATAATGCCTGTCACCTACAAAGGATGGCCAGGTAATTTTGAATAAATTGAATAAATGTAAGTACGGAGTTGGGTTTCGAGCCATGGATTACTACCCCAGACTGCCTCTCCTTGGGTGACGTTTTCCCACCAATACCCCCTCATATTTATCTAGGGGCAAGACCTGCACAAAATATTAATACAGAGGCCTTGGCACTCACTGAAGCAAGCGAAGCAGCTCAGTGCTCAAGTTTGGGAATCAGATAGATGCGGATTGGAGTCCAGACTCTACCATCAGGTGACCTTGGGCACATCGATTTAACTTGTTGGACTCTGAATCTCAGTGTGTGATGCTTCTAAGAGAGAGTCCCACTATGATTCCATCGAACTGGAAGGTGAGGCTGCTTTTTGGCTTCTGAGACTCATTATGTTCCAATAGGAAAGAGAGGTTTACAGTTTACATTGTTAGCAAGCTGGGATGGGTCACCCTCTCTATCCAAGGAAAATAGAAATTTTGACTCACAACACGAGCTGGAGGAGTATGAATGGAACTCGGGATATCCTGGGTGTTCCCAAGCCCCGTGCAGCCACATCCGATGGTCAAAGATTATGGAAGATATGGCAAATCCTTCCATGCAAGGACAGCAGGAACTTAGTCCTCTCAGAAATAAAGGCTTGGATCACCTTACTGGGCAGATAACCTCAGCCCAGGAATAGGGAATGGATAGCGTAAGAGCAGTAAATCCTATCTATGGCCTTATGCGTACTTATGGAAATTGGTTATATTTTCTTTTGTGTCAGATATACATTTTTATATTCCAGATAATTTTGGTTCTCTTTCTTCTCCCTTTCACCAACTATGGTATAAGGTAGTAGTTAAGCTCGCCATTTCATAGGTTGCAAGATACCGAAATAGGGTCACAAAAGAATAGGAGATAAACTTGACCCAGGAGGCCTGGATGTGTGGCTAGGTGCGTTCGCTAACAAGATATGGGTTATCCCCCTTCGAGGAAGAGGAAAATCTGTCTGTTTGTACAGAGAGGTGTGGATATTTGGGTAAAGCATATTTTAAAATGTGCCTATGGCAAAAAGGCAAGCCGGGCCAGTGAGGGGATGGACAATGTTAGTCACATACTGTGCCCGACTGCTTTGCTTCTGCTGTGGGCTGTTTGCATCCGCTCAAAATTCACTTGTGGAAATCCTAACCCCCAATGTGATGGTATGAGGAGGTAAGGAGGGACTTTGGGATATAACTAGGTTATGATGATGGATCCCAGAGAGCTCTTTCACCCTCTTTCCTACCATCTGAGGACTTGCGGGGAAGGCAGCTGTCTGTAAGCCAGGAGGAGAGCCCTCACCAGAACCTGACCACACTGGCACCCTGATCTCAGACCTGCAGCCTCCAGAACGAGGAAAAATAAATTTCTGGTTTTTTAGAAGCTACCCAACCTGTGGTATTTTGTTATAGCAGCCCAAACGGACTAAGCCAGCATCGTTTGCTCCTTCCTGGATACATTCTATCTTAGGTCAGGTTTCCAAAAAGTATAACCTGAGAGGGAAATTGATGTCCAAGTTATTTACAGAGCGCATGCTCTCAACCTATAAGGAAGTGAGGAAAGCAACAGGGGGAGGGGAGGGGCACAAAGGATGTGTTTTCTGGCGCAGTGTAGCCTCAGCCTGATCCTGTGGGGAGGTCTGGAGTACAAATCCCACGGTCAGTCCCCCTTTGAGATAAAAGAGAAGAACCAATGCAAAACTTGGCTGCATGTCATGCCTGGAGGTGGGAGATGAGGAAGGACGTAACTCCCAGGCACCTCCAGGCGAATCAGTGTGCACCACACAAGAGCAGTATTCCAGAGAAGATGACAGGCAAGAGTCCTTAGCAACAGGGATCTGGGTGGGACACTGTTAGTTACTTATTGCCATGTAACCACTAGCTCCAAAACTTAGCCATTTAAAACAATAATAAACATTTATTTTGTCTCACAATTTCTGTGGGTCAAAAATTTGGGAGCAGCTCTGCTGGGTGGTCCTGACTCCAAATCTTTCATGAGGTTGGAGTTTGGATGTTGGCTAGGGCTGCAGTCGCATCTGAAAGTTGGACTGGGGCTGGAGGATCTGCTTCCAAGTTGGGTCACTCACAGCTCACACAGTGGGCAAATTCATGTTGGCTGTTGGCAGGTGGCCTTAGTTTCTTCCCACATGGGCCTCTCCACATGCTGCTTGAGTGTCCCCATGACTCCACAGCTGCTCCTACTACAGTGGGAAATCCAAGAGACCAAGGAAGAAGCACAGTACCTTTTATGACTCAACTCTGAAGCCACACACAGTTTCCTCTGCTGTAATCTACTGGTCATACACACCAGCTCCGATTCGATGGGGAGGGGCCTAAACAAGAGTGTGAACACCAGGACGTGGAAATTATGGCTCACTGGGGACCACCAAAGAAACTGGCTGCCACCTCCAAATTTTATTTTGAGGGCTTCCTTCTCCCTTATTGCTCATGAGTAGCCAGGTAATTCTAGGTGTTTACCTCTCACTACAGAAGTCAAGAGATACAACCAGGAAAGAGTCATGTGGCCTCAGTCTACCCGATTGAATGTCCTCTCCCAAGGCTTTGCATCCTAGTGAATTAGCGCATGATGATGCAACAGAAAGAGCATCTCCAGGCCATTTACCACAACAGAGGTGCACGGACCTGAACGTTCCCACAACGACGCCGTAGCTATGGCTCTTGCTCTCCCATCTCCCACAGCTTCCACGATTCAGTCCCACTTTCTAAACCTAGTTTTCAAAACCTCCTGCCAATTCTGGGATATCCAGGCTACGCATCAGATAAGTTTTTCTTCAGCCAGTTGGAGTTGGCTTATGTTTCTTATAGTCATATCCCTTGACTGATATACTGCTTTTTCCATATTTTCTGGAATGAATATATATTTCGTTCATATTTGGGTGGAGGCAGGGTGTGGAGGAAAGTCCTTTTTAAAGTACTAAAGTACTCAGGCCAAATTAAAACTCTTCCTAAGCACGTCTTTCTTTTTGCCTGAATAACATATTTCTCACCTCATTCAGACACAGACATACACAAATCCACTAAGTTAAAAAGAAGGGGGAAGGTGTAAGATCTGCGGGGTTTTGGCAGTGAGTCGAATTACCATTCAAGCAGTCGACTGTCACCCGATACTACGCTTTTCCGAACATTGGCAAAACAGTGCTTATCCTGATGGCTAGAGATAGAACAGAAGATCCCTGAGACATGAAAACAGGCTCTCACGCCAGTGTCCACCTTTCTCTTAGAACCCACGATGCTCTTAAGACTGAGGCCAGAAGATCAACTGAACGCAGTTATAAAGTCTGCGGCCTGCTGAGATCTGGGCGTTGGAGAATTAAGCACAGGGAGGTGGTCTTATTGGCATAGTTATTATTAGAAAATCCAACTATATGCTCTGGGACAAAGCAAGGAAGGGAAAGAGGGAGAGAGACAGAAAGAGAACTGAAACTGCAAGAGCTGCCATTTTACGCTGTGAGCACATGGTCCAAAGGGATTGTGAGACAGGAGGGTGAATTTGGTCCTCGCTCAGTGAGACCCAGCTCCAATCCCTTCCTAGCGTGTGAGCAGCGCCATACTGTGTGTCATTCTGGGGCTTAAATATATATATATATATATATTTTTTTTTTTTTTTTTCATGCAACATGCCCCACAGCAAGCTACTTTTTCTGGTTCTCAAATACAGAAAGAGATCTTCAATGGTGGAAACGAAACTGCATCTGGTGGGCTTACAGAGAGATGAGATATTGGTCTCTCTCCTTTAGGCAGCATCCTAAAGGAGATATGAGGATATTTTTATGTCATGCATGGGTTGTCTTATGCCCTCACTCTGCATGAAGTTAAACCCCACTTAAGAAGCAAAATTCCTTTATATGTTGGGTTTTGTTTTTCCTAATCGTTTCCAAACTTGTAACATGACTTTGACAGTTTCTCAGAGACTGCAGACCAAATGAAGCCTGAATTACTATTGGGGTCCCCTGCCCCCACTTAATTTACAGTGTTTCTCTCATTTTCTTTAGAAAGTTCACAATGGCTCCAAAAGGCAGGTGATTTTGAACTTGACAAAGAAACATTCCTGCCTCCTGGGATGACAGGCTGCAAAAGTTAAGTACAAATTGAAGTAAAAAGAGACAATAAATCTTGATTAAGAGAGAGAGAGAGATTGAGAAAAGAGGGGAGGGAATATAAAAATATCCTAGGGCAATTGAAAACTGTCATCCAAACATAGGAAAATGTTCCAGATAGTTTAGTGATAAGCAGGAAATTGCTGGAAAAAACCAACAGTCATGGAAGGAGAAAATTGCAGTTAGAAGGGGGGATTGAATTGAGCTAAGTGTCTGTGTCATAAAGTTTATTATTTTATTAGTTTTAATAGTTGGGCAGATAAGCTAATAGCAATAGGATTTACTTTAAAGATCAACACCGCAGACTCTGTTGTTTATTATTTGATAGTAATGTGTCTCCAGTGAGGGGAATATTAAATCTTATAAAAAAGCCATTCCTGCGGTTGATCCAGGCCCTTGCTGAGTTGCACGCACATGGATTTTCCCCTCTTAGTTCACATCTCTGGCAGAGGTTTTGTTTGTATAACACTTACAGGGACCTCTGCTCCTTAGGAATCTGCGAGAGCCATTTCTGCTCCCAGTTTGGGGTCTAAGACCAGAAGATAAAACTGGGGGTCACCTTTTTCAAAATTCTCTTAGGAAGAGGTGATTAAATCATCCTGGATATATTTGTATGACATAGATGGGAAACCGAGTGTGATAAATGGAACACCCTCACCTCCAAAAATCATTGTCAGATTTAACAGAAATAATGCATTTAACTCACTTAGCATAGTGCCTGATACGTCCTGAATAAATTCCAGCTATATAGGAAGACGGTAAGTGTAGCACATGGTTGTGGGTTCTGCAGTCAGAATCTCCATCAGGGTTAAAAGTACTAGCTCTGATGTTCACATAGTTTGAAATATCACCCCACAAGATACTTATTAATTACACAGGGAAAAAATAGTCACTTTACAGTGGAGAAAACTTCAGACACCAACTTAACCAAATGCTCAAAGCTAACCTTACCAATAATAGGGCACAGTGCCAGCACACACCTTCTGATATGATGCATGGGGAAGAACATAACATCACTTCTGTGCTGTTCTTCTCAGAAGAACCTACCATGACTGTAACGTGACAAATCCAAATTGATAACAGTCTGTAAAATAACTGTCCTGTACTCTTCAAAACCGTCAATGCAGCACAATGAAAGACTGAGAAACTCTCCCGGATTCATAGAAATTGACAAGACATGACAATTGAATGCACTGTAGAATTCAGGATTGTTTTTTCATTTTTGTTTCTTTTCAATTCTTTCTTTTGTTTCATTTTTCCTTTTTTCTCTCTTTTTCTTACTTTTTAGTATTTTAGTATAAAGTTTGTAATTGGTGGAATATGAGCAAAGTCTGTAGACGAGATCATAATAGTGTATCTGTATCAATATCAATTCTCTGATTTTAATAGCTATACTGCAGTAATGGAAGAGACCATCCTTGTTTTTAGGAAATAAATACTGAAGTATTTAGTGGCAATTAAGCTTGCAACTTCTCAAATGACTTAGAAAAAAATAGAAGCAAGAAGGTAAAGAAAATGGGGTAAAAATGTTAACACTTGGGGAAACTAGGTAAAGAGTATACAGAAAATCTTTGCAATTTTTGTACTGTTCTGAAATTATGTCAAAATAGAAAGTCTCAGCTCTGCTACTTTGGAACTCAACATGATTTGACTTCTCTAATCCTCAGTTTCCTCATCTCAAAATAGGGCTTTTGGTACTAGCATATAGGACATTTTCTTTTGGGACACATGTCCAAGACACTGAAACATTAAATAGTTAAACATTTTCTTGAGCGAGGAGAGGGGTTGCAGAGTCAGGAATAGGGTGGAAGTCCAGGGCATCTGCTACACATGTGCCCCAGCAATAAAAACCACGATTTTACATTTGGCCATGGCTATTCCCTCAAATGAGCTGTGTCAAATTGGATATATCAGAGGATCCTTCTTGAAATAACACTCCCCTTTCAAGGTTGTTGTGGGAATTAAATGAGATCATCTAGGAAAAGATCTTAGCGCAGTACTTGGGTACACAGTAGGGGCTTAGCCATAGCAGTGCACCGTGATTGTTTGATTAATGATTCCTGGAGGTAGGAAGCTTCCACTTAGGCCTCATGACCGTGTGCTTTGCTCTTGCTTGCCGGTCAAGGGGAAGTTCTTTCGAGAAAATCAGGTTTGCGCAGTAAATGACATCCGGCCAGGGTGCCAGCCAGACAGTCCCACCCACCAGCCTCATCAAAGTTTCAGGGTGGGTGGCTGCTGAAGTCATGATTGTAATGCAAAGAAGTTTTCTCAAACCCACACACCTGGTTGAAGGTTCGTGATGAGCAAATCCAAGCCAAAGTGTCCGGGGAAAGTAAATTAGTATAAAATTAGCAAGGTCATGATTTCCTCTTTGGAACCAGAGCTCTGCAATTCTCCTCCTTGTATAAGAATTCCCTGCGGGTTTCTTGCTGCCCTTTCCTCGCCAGCCCTCCCTGTCCCCTACTACAACACACACACAAACACCTGTACCACCTACACCCTGGAAAGCACCTGCTTGCTCAAGTAATACAAACTCTAATTTCTTTAGTCCCAATGTTTCCAAAAAATCCTCTAAGAAAAGTCCCTCTCCACCATCCCTCAGACAGTTGTCATTCCTGGGCCACCCACAGAGAGATGTTCCAAGGTCTTGGGCCACAGGCAAAGGCTGATCTGGAAGGTTGAGTCTATTCTTGAGAACTGAGACTTCTGCAAAAGCTAAGAACCCAACATGGCTCTCAAGGCACCAGAGAAAAAGCATTTATGCAAATGTGCTCTCCACCCACAATTGCTTTAACAGATGCTCATTAAAGCTCCCACAATCCTACACCCTTACAGTTCCCTGACTGGAGTGTGTATTGCCACCTTCTTCACCTGGATAACCTTCCTCCTGTAGGCCCTGCTTCTTCAGGGAGACCTTTTACTTATAAAGCACTAGACTGGATTCCCCTCCCACTGTTGGGTACTCCCATACCCTGTGTTTCCCTATACAGACAGCATTATACTTAATTGTAGTGGTTTTATGTAATTGATTGGCTCTAGGGCTACAAAAGCCATAGCTAGCATTACTGAGAGTGTACTAAGTACCACAATTAATGTTCTTTGCATATATTAACTCAATCTCTCAATGACCCTCTGAATTCAGTCCTGTTATTTTTATCCCATTTTACAGATGAGGAAAATGAGGAAATGAGGAGAAGTAATTTGGCTGGAGTCACACAGCCAGGAGGGGATCACACCCAGGCTATCCCATCAGAGTTTTGTGTGCACAGTTGGCTGCACTCTCCAGGTTAACACGTCCCTTTTGCCTACCTTGAGAATCCGATAGAAAACAATGTTGGAAGTACATTGGTTAGATGACAGAGCGAATAAGCACAATGTGTGGTGGTGTCTGTGTTCTTTACCAAACGTCCCCACTTCTCCCCTCCCAGTCACACGAGAGGCTCTCATTTCCTGGGCACTTGGGGTTGGGTGGGGCCGTGTAAGTAGTTCTGTCCCAGGATCTCTGAGCAGAAATTCCCCGTGTCATGTCCAGGCCACAATATTCAACAGCTGATGTGAAAACTTTCAAAATTCTCTTATCCTCTGCCATGAAAACTGACAGTGTTGGAGATGGTGGTGCCTTCATCAACCTGCATCTCTGCGATTCCAACTAGTGGAAACCCCCAGAGCTCCGTGATAGACAAGCGGTGTGAGTATGAACCAAGAGTGTTGTTTTAGGCCACGGGGTTTTTTATTTTTTTAGATCAGCATAATCTACCATGTATCCTGTCTCATACATGATGAAGGCAAGACAATATAATTAAATGATATCTGGATGCTTTTAATTATATTAAAGTTAATATAACTATATTGATGTTAATTTCAAGCCTCTGAGCCCAAGGTCTGCTCTCTTTTTTTTGTCAAAAGGGATAGAGCAAGTTACAGAGAGGAGTTAAACGCTAGCACCAAACACTCTCGAGTTATCAGAATGATTAAATGAAAACTGCGAGGAAATTATTTTCTCACTTGTGATTCAAGTTTATTTCATGTAAGTGCAACCCAAATCATACAGCGGCCAAAATCCCACAAATTAGGGCTATACTAATTAATTACAACCCGGGCATATCTCTCCCCATATCTTGTGACCCATAAACTGGAGATGAATCCGGAAAGGGTCAAAGGTCGGGGAACCAATGGCCTTCCTTTTATCTTCCTCCCAATGCCTCCTCACTCTTTTCCAAAGGCTCTTTTGATACTCTTCAGAAAACCATGATGGGAAACTAGGATGCAATTTTCTAATTCTAAGAAGTCAAAGGTTGTTAAAAAAAAGAAAGAAAGAAATTTCTGTTGTGACATAACAGGTTAAAACCCTACCTTTCATGAACCTAAAAATGTCCTTGATGGCTGGTGGCCAATTCTTGAGTATTTTTGGCTTGTGAGCCATCCTGGTTTCATAGTCTAGAGCAGCATCCCTTAAAGTAAGATACTTGACTACCCAAATCGAAATCACCTGGGAGGTCTATAAAAATATGCAGATTCTCTGATCTACTAAACATGACTCTTCTGAGGATGGGATCCTGCTGGGAATGTTTGTTTTTATTGAGTTCCTTGGGGGATCGGGTGCAACTAAAGACTGAGAAGCTCTGTTCTTAGACTACGTTTGCTAAGAAAACAGAAAGGCAGGTTTCTAGATAGTTGAGGAAAATCCCAGGGTGAGGATGTTATGAAGATTCTTAAGTTGGCTCCCTGGCTTCCTGGAGGAGCCACGGTACCCAGGTGAACAGGAAGGTGGGCACACACAAGCACGCCCTTTCCCTACAGGGTCCCATCTCAGTTCCTGGAGTAGACTGAAGAGTCCAGCCGATCTGCACACAGCTATCCCTTGTCCACCGGTATTGGCCCAGGAATGAACAGGTAGGCTCAACTAGATAAAAGGGAAGGATATATACCCATACCTGGTAGGAGGTTTCAAAACCAAAGGTTTTTCATTCTCTCTTTTTAGGAGAAACCATGAAGTGCATAGATTCGCTTGCTGTTGGCAGCCTTGTTGTTATCAAAAGGAGAAAGAGAAAGAGAAAGACAAAGAGAAAGAGGAAGAGGAAGAGGGTGTGGAGGGAAAAGAAAAGAAAAAGAAAAGGGAAGGAAAAGAGAAAGAAAGAAGAAAGAAAGGAATAAATGGAAGGGGCGGGAAGGGAAGATGGGTGGAAGGAAGGAAGAAGAAAGGAGGGAGGAATAAAGAAGTTTAAATCCATTTGAATCAGGGTTTTCCATTACTTGTTGCCCAAGGTATTCTACCTGATATTTTATCATCGAAATCACCAGGACAAGATTCACTTTTCTCCATGGAAAGCAGAAGGCTTAGCTTGTCCTTACTCAGAATACACTTCCTTTCCAATTTTGGAAAACTAACACTATTCTAGGATCCACACTAGGAAGAAAAGAAAAGTAGAGCTCAGAACCTGTTCTGGTCCCAGCTCTGCCATCAATTGTTTGACTTAAGATGAATCCTGAAGTCCATTTTTCACATCTCTAGAATAACGGGGTAGAATTAGATGCCCTCTATCTACTCCAAGGGTTTTAAATGTGGGACAACAGATAGTCCACGGCCACCTTTAGTGGTCGTATTAGTAAGAGGGAAGAAAATGCTCACGGACCGATTTTAAAATTTTGCATTGGTTGGTAATCTTTTAAAAGGGAGGTTGCTTACAAAATTCAAGGTTTGGGGATTCTTTGGACAAATCAGAACATCTGTCAGCACTGGACCCACATTTACGTATGGGGACAGTTGGCTCAGGGCCAGCAGCTGCTGTCTTTAATTGGGGCATGTTTGCTCCAGTTCCCCTCCCCGCAACTCCCCATTATCTCCCAGCACTGAGACTAAGTGTCAGCGGCCTCTTATCACCTTACACCCAATTCCTTTTCCTGCCTGGTCTGGGTCGACTTTGACTTTGCAACTCCAGATCTAAGCCAATAGTAGGCTTCAGGGATGCACATTCTCCAGGGCCTTTTAAAGGAGACAGTTCTTGTCTTCACATCATTTCCACATCCAGAATCCAGGAGCCCAAAGGCCTTGAGAAACCACCCAGGAATACTACCCCTGGCCCAGCTCACACGTGGTCATTTTCCAGGGCCAGCTTGTTTTTGGGTTGTGTTTTCCATTTCCTCTTTGGACACTTCTGTTTCTTTCCTGCTTTGAGGTCTGTTTTCCAGCTCATGGGTGGTCAGTTCCTTGGGCTAGATGAAGCAGGATTTTCCATAATAGCCACCTCTCCTGAGCCAGTTTAGAGTTTGGGATTTGCGTTTGGGTTATTAAGTTATTCACTGCTGGGGAGTTGGCACTTTGCAAACTCTGCGAATAAACAAACACATCCGCCTCTCAAGCACGAATTGCAACAAATGTTCTGCCTCCAAATATTGGCCACATATATTTTTGCCGAACAACAGCAGTCTTAAATAATCGATGTGTTCTCTTTAGTTATCTGAAGCTGTAATGAACAATACTTGAACTGTAATCTGTTCTCAAGCTCTGGTGACTTTGGTTGAAAGTATCTGATGACCTTCTTGGAGATTCATCACATGCATTTCAAGTAGCTTAACCTGAGCTGGTCACTGGGACTCTCTACCTTACTTATCTAGACTTGGGCAAATCCAATCCTGTGCTGGCCTCAGGCTTTGCCCCTATAAAGAAAGGGATAAACTAAGTTGATAGGTTACAAAGTGTGTTTCATAGAATTTTGGACTTGCTCGAGGGACCCTTCTAGAGATGACAGGGAAAGCTGGCAGGGAAAACACGGGATGACCCTTTTCAACCATGGGTGCTTTGCTATGTTGTGTTTTATGTGGTCCAATAGTTAATTAGAAGGGGAAATGTGTTGTTCTGTGAAAGAAGAAAAGAAAGAAGTAAGGAAGGGAGGAAGGAAACCTGCTAGATTAGATGAAACGACTCATCTAAGAGCTGAGGATCTGCAGATTTTTTTTTGTAGAAATCAAATATGAAAATGTTATCTGTCTTTATCCTGAGGTATCTTTAATCTATCCCGAAACAAAGAGCCAGTATGGATCCTGAAACCAGACTTCCTGGGTCCAAAGCCGAGGTCATTCACCTAATATCTGCCTGGCTTTGGGCAATTTAAGCAGCATCTCTGCATCCCAGTTGCTCTCTGAAAAGCATGGTAATAATAAACATTACCCGCTAATTATGAATAAGTAAGTTAGCCCATGTAAGAAACTTAGAGCCAATACCTGGCATGTAGGGTGGCATCTTGGACTAACACATACAGACCCTTTACAAGCAGGTCTGGCTTCATCAACAGCAGTTTTCGGTTCATTTATTAATTCAAGCAAACATTGTTCTGAATCTACTCTATTCCAGGCACTATACAACCTGTTCAGAATGCCAGAATAGAAGCAAGCATGTTCCCTCTTCCTAAGACCTCACAGTCTGGGAGGAGAAGGCATGCATCAAGCTAAGTGCAAGAAATATTCCAGCAGCTGCGGCTGTCTGGATGGAGCGGAGTGGGATCAGGAAGAAAAGGAAGGAGCCACGGTTTTGATGCTGGCTGCAGAAGCAGCAATAATAGTAGTCCAAGCCCTGTGATGGGTATTCTGCATAGCATCCTCACAACAGTCCTGTGGAATTAAAATTATTGTGATGTTATCCCTACTTTAAACTGAAAACAGAGGGTATGAAGTTAGTCTAAGTTTATTCTATTACCAAGCAGGAGGGATGGGAATCAAATCCACGTCTTGCTGAGACCTGAGCTTAGGCTGCTTAACCTTGTTAAGAAGGAAACTGAGGCGCAAATGCTTGCTTGCCTGCAATATCTTTTCTCCCATTGCTTTAAAGAACCCCTGATTCTTAGCTGGGCACGTGGACATTGAGAATACAGACTACATTACCCAGCCTTCTTTGCAGCCAGACTGTCACATGACTCCATTGTGACCAATTGAAAATAAAATTACATTACCCAGCTTCCTTTGCAGCCAGGCTGTCACATGACTCCAACCTAACCAATGGTTACACCCTTAAAAGGAAGGATCATGCCTCCCTCTCCTCCTCTTTCCTCCAGCTGGAATATGGAGGTGGTTATGTGCCTTCTTAGACTATGTCATTAAGGGCAACATCTTAGAACTGGCAGAGCAACAAGGCAGAAGGAGCCTGTGTCTCTGCATGGCCTTATGGGGTGGGAACTGCCCCGTGTGAGAGAGAAATAAACTTCTATGTTGCTTAAGCCTGATTTAAAAAGCAGATTGTATGTCCTAATAATACACAGTTACATAAGCATTATTTTCTTTTAGGTCAGTTTTAGCTCCAAGAAATTAGGGCTTCAAGTAATATATCTTGGGAGTACCCAAGAGGAAAGCTTTAGGTTTTGGTATGGTTGCCATTTCGTCAAATTCGTGTCTACAAAATCTCAGTCATTCAGGAGTAAGAGGCAGGTCACCATGAAGACAACCTCTTTTAAGTTAGAGAACCACTTTGCCAACTCAGTGAAGCTTTGTAAGGCATTTGTAGCTGCACCACAGTGAGCCCAGGGCCCAAAAAACAAACACAGTAAAAAAATAAACAAATAAGACCCTGCTCATCAAACCAGACATATCGTACTCAACGCCATAGCACTGCACACACTATCCACTCAATCACCCTTCATTAAAATTATTACTAATATAGTCGTTCTTAGCAATATGGTGGCTGTTGCTTAATGAGAGCCAGCTTTGCACATTCTCTGCCATATTATAGTTTTAATAGAAGTAGAGGTTTTAGTCCCTCTTTTACAGTTGGTGAAACTGAGGCTTAGAGAGATTAACTTCGTCAGTCACAGAGTTAACATCACAGCCAAGAATCCAGATTTTTCTGATGCCAGTACCCTGCCTCCCTTATATAGGAATATAAACCAGGAAGAGCTAAGTAAACCAATTCTACTGCCTCTGACCCACTTTCCAGAAAGATGTGACCACCCCAGACTAGTTGTAATTGGGTCTTTCGTAAAAGCAGCCTTTATCTCCAGCTCCCTACCTCCTGGACTTCTTTCAGAAAGATAATGTATTTCTCACTTTTGAAATCACTAGATATGTTAAGAATGGCCTGTGTCTTAAAGCGAGGCAAGTCAAATCCAAGTTCTTTATCTTCCTGGTCTCTAGACATTAGTGGACCAAACCCAGCTTGCTGGGCTTGGTCCCAAGTTCTGCTTTCTTAGTTCTCGAACTTGGCCCTTGCCCATGAGGCTCAAGCCTGGGATGCCTTTTTGGAGACGAGCCTTGCACAGAGTCCAGCTCCACACTCTACTTCTCCCCAAACCTTTGACCTATGATGGACCCCACGTTGGCTTTCTCTGAGAATGCTTAGCTCTCAATAATGACATTGCAACCCCCACCCCACTCCCTGACGCTCATTTTGCATCTTGGCCAGCTCTCAGCTTATAATTCTTTCCAAACTCTCCTGTATAAAATAATCATGTACATGAAGTAAAACAGGAGCCTCATATACACACTTAATAACTCTTGTGTACTGTACAAGAGGGAATTCCACTTTATAACCCCCAGAGCTTTCGAATGGTTCTCATTTAGCTTTGCATTCCTGGTGCAAGATCTGAAACTTCTCTTTCTGCCCCAGCCTGTTGCTGCCTTTTGAAACTGTTGTTGTCTCCAGATTCCTTGGGACCATTTCATCTCCATCTCTGCTTCTAATTGGGGGATTTGAGTATGGCTGTTTAGCCCTAGAGCTAAATGTCAGAGTTTTGCTTAAAATCCCATATTTTGGAAACTGAGCACATTGTACCGGGGAATCTTCAAGTGTGAGCATGTCAAAGTAAGTGGAGTTAAATGGATCAGCTAATCCTTCCAGCCATGAGCTCCAACTCGGGGAGGGAAGGTGGGCTCCCGCCCGTGGTGTTCGTTAGATCTCCTGTGTGATGTTGGCCAAGTCATTGGTTCTCCTCAGCTATTTTCTTCAAAGAGAATCCTTCTATACCAGGTGACAATTTCTCTGCATCTCCAGGCAGTTAATTGGGCAATATTTATCTTCTTCTAAGTCTTAGATTTTGCAATGGCAGTCGCTATCCGATCTTTTTTTACACTGATGCCATGGCTATGGTCATACTTAATCAAAATAGCAAGGACAATACACTGTTGTTTTTTGAAATTAGCTGTATTTCCTAAAATATGCACAAACAGCAGCACCAAAGATTATGGAGAACAGGAACCAAGGAATGCAATTAATTAATTGTATTAACTCAGACCTTTGGCAAATATCCATGGTGCCGGATCTTTACCAGACACAGTACTTGGCACCTAGAAGACAGATGAGCCAAATGCAATCCTCTGCTTACATCTTCAATTTCGTTGCACTCCCTGCCTTGCTATACACTCTGGCCACACCAGCTTGCTTTATGTTTTTCAAACACAACCCATTTTCTTCCCGCCTCAATATCCTTGCACTTGCCATCTCTACCCTGAACACCCTCCCTGCAGGACTTCACTCAAATGGCTCTTTCCAGCAGAGGCCAACACCACACCCTCCAGCCCCCTCCCCTTCCTCTCCTGTTACATCATCTTCACAGTGTGTGTCTCGTATGAAATCATGCAGGTGATTGTCTACTGGTTTATCAACAGTGCCCTTCTCCCCCACTAAACTGTGAGTCCCTTGAGGTCAGAGGCCTTGCCTGCTATAATTGCCCATTTCTTCAAGGTTTGGAACAGTGCCTGGCATATAGAAATACATTCAGTAAATACAGACGGATGAATGAATAATCACATGAGCTTTAGGGTTATCTCGCTAAATCTGTCAAGCTCATCCTTGATGATTCCCTTCAATCATATCAGCAGCCCCTTGCCCAATACAATTCCTTCTAGAATAGTGTATTTCAAAAGTGTTACAAACACATAACCTTTAGTTCAAAAAAAAAACAAAAAAACAAAAAAGTCCAATCTGTAAAGCAGTTACCATGAAGGCGTGGGAGCCCCACCCTTTCCCTCCTCCCCAATCCCACCTTCTTTCTGCTGCTCCTAAGGCAACTTTGTCATCCTCCCCCACCCCCCAGCTATAAATTTTATATTTTTAGGTTGAAGGAAACTTTCTCTTAGTTCTGCAAAATGCTGGTAAGTATGCTGTGGACAAAAAAGGAGCCTCTGTGGTGAAGTCAATTTAAGAAGTGTATGATTATTTTAATAAACACATATATTAAATGTGCACTACATCCCAGAGATTGTGCTAGTTGCTGGAATACAATGACAGATAAGGCGTGGTTCCTGCCTTCAAGGACCTTATAATCTAAAGATTAATGAAAATTCTACTTGGATGAAGAATGTAGTGGGATTCTGTCGTCACCGACCATGCAGTGCATGAGCTACTATGTACTAGAAATATGTGTGTATGTGTTTTGCCCAAAGTCACTGAGCATAACATGGGTTTACCGTTCCACAAAGCAGGCTTTGGGAAACGCTTGTCAAGATCAATTGCTCTTAGCATCATCAGGAAATGAAGTGTACACCATTACCAATTTTCAAAGCATTCCAACATAAAAATTGTATATAATCCCGGAAGACTCGATCTGTTTGATCTCTGATGATTCATAAGGCATTTTGAGAGCTCCCATGTCCTGGATCGTCCTCTGGACATGGGTTACCCTTGTAGTTGGAGCATGTGGAGATAATCCACTGAGAGAACTCAACCTCCAAATGGTCAGCTCCAAGAGGGTCCTGCTCTGTTTCTATCAGTCTATGGCTCTGTCTCTGATGGTCACTCTTGCAGTCATTCATAGGAGAATGAACTTCTTGGAGTAGAAATGCCTGTAGAATGATTTCAGTCTTGAAAAATATGCCCCCTCCCCAAAATCGGGCAGGAATATCCAAACGAAGGAGGGATCCCCTCTTACCTATCCCCTCCTGGGGACAGAATTTGCTGTCCCTTCCTATGTGTCCCCAGAATACTGTACACATAACTACCTATAGTATTGATCACAGTAATCATGACTCACGACAACCAGGCAGAGCTCCCTACTTTGTGCCAAGTACTTTTCAAAGTATTTTTCCTATATTATTGCTTTTCCTCCCAACACTCATAGGCACTACATACTGGCACTATTCTTATTTACAAGATGAGAAGACGGAACTTAGAAAGGCTAAGTAACTTGCCCAAGAAAACATTATAAGTAAGTGGAATTCCAGAATTTGAACCCAAGCCCATCTGATTCCCAAATCCACACTCTCTCCTCTGCATGTCCCAATTAATGGCCTAAGGATCCATCACCCTCCTCTTGGATCTTCAACTCCTTGAGTGACATCTTTGAATTTCATACAGCCTAACACAGCTCACGGTGCCCAGCAAGGGCTCTGCAAAGGCTAGTTGAACAAACTGTGAGAGACAGCATGGTACAAAGACAAGAGCTTTGGGTTAGAAAGGAAGAAAACTGGATCCTTCTTCAGGATATATAACTAATCTACTATGTGACCTTAAGCAAGCCCCTTCCTCCTCTCCAGGCCTTGGTCTTCCCATCCGTAAAATGGAAGGATTGAGAGAGATGATTTCTAATATGATCCTTCCCCTTGAGTCCAAGTGGGAGCTGGTGCCATGTAATTCAAAAACCATCAAGATTCCCAAGAGGATAGACATGGTGTTGTTTGTCCTGACATCCTCAATGCATAGCAGAGTGCCAGGTGTAGAATCATGCCCACGTGGTACTCATTGAATAAATGAGTGGATACTGACACCCATTCGAAGCTTTGCTAAGAATAAACCTCCTACAACCCAAATCCCAGAAAGAAGCAAAAGGCACTTCCTTGTAAGGGAAGATGGATCCAACAGTGAACTACAGCCTTGGCTCCACCCTGCAAGAATGAAAGAGGCTGGCGTCCAGCCATAGGGGCAGTCAGAGGCTGGGGCTGGGAGGCCCCCAACATCTCCTCACCACCCCACCCCACTCATGAACTTTAAATTCCTGGGTCAGATCTTTCATCACCAGCGTGTAGCCTCTGGAAAATATAAAGGAGGATCGTTCAAATTTTGTTTTTTTGAGGCCTCGCCCTATATATCACTCTCCTTGAAACAGAGGAAGAAGAAACCCAGGAAGCCAAGATACATGACATTTCTAAAAATCCCTCTGTGGGAAATAAATAAATAAATACATCCATCCAAGACGTAATCTTTTTAGTTAGAAAAACATGTTTTCCTTGTTTGCTGACCCTCTAGCATTTTGGAGTTTGGGGAGTTGACTGGGTGCCTAGTGGCCACAAACACTTGCAAGTTCATCACCCTGACCTTCTTGGCTGTTAAATCTTAACTCCAGTTGCTGAAAAGTGCGTTGGCTTCGGGGGAGAAAAAAATCCTTGTTGGTTTTTTTTTTTCCTCCAAACATCCTCATCACTGAGCTCATACTTTGGGACTATGTGCAAGATTTTGTCAGACAGACTGTAGATTCCCAGATAGCCAGAGTTTTCTTTTTCTCACGGACTCCATGGAATTCACCTGAAAACTTGTTGATTATTTATATTCGAGCATACTTTCAGTCAAGCCACTCAGGACTCTATATCCACAGGAAAACTGACAAATCTAATCAATTCTCAATATACGGTTCTGTAAAGTCTTATTCATTAGGATGCCATCAGTTCAGAATTTTTGGATAATTCAGACAGTCTGGATAGAAGTTTCCTTTTGCACAACCCTACAAAAGAGAGTTTCTTAGCAAATTGATAATGCAAAGCAGACCGTCGGAGCTGAGAATGAATTGTCTTCAAGTCCTTCAGAATAGCATTCACTGACAAGCAGTCAATGGTTGATTACAAACTATTTTTATCAAATAATTAAAATGAAGCCCACGCAATCCACCCTACCTTGGGAATAGTATGGTATAGTGGCAAAAAGTATGGGCTTCCAGTCTGTCTGGACATGGGCTCAAATTCCAGCTATGCAACTCATGAGCTTAAATTACTGTGCATAAGCTACTTTACTTCTCTGAGACTTAATTCTGACATATGGAACAGTTTGCAGGATGCACATGAGAACTGGAACTCACACAGGTAAAGATATAGTTTCCTAAACTATGCTCAGAATTTTAAGTTCACAAGATGTTAGCACTTATTGCATGAAAAAGGGATCCATGGTTGAATAGGTTTGGGATAAACTAGGCTAAACACAAAATTAAATCTGTTTGCTTGCTTTTTTTTTTTTTGCTTGTGTATGTGCAGGCCTTCTCAGAAGCTTTAATATTGCACTTTATGTTGTGAATCTCCAAAAGGAGGTTTTCAGTTTTCCTCCAGGGAAACTATGGTAAATATGGCAGTCATTAGCCACCAATGGAGAGACATCTAAAGGAACCAGAAGTGATATTAAAGGGTAGATCCAAAAAATGTCAAGATTAGTCCCTGCACTAATAAGATTGAAAATGGAATTAGTGAAACGGGATTGGTCCTTGCAAACCCAAATGGAAGGCAAAGAACAAGGGAGCCCATTGATGCTCTCCCTATCGGTCAGTTTCTAAAGGCAGAGAACAGGGAGGGGTAACAAACAGAAGATATTTGGGACTGAGACACTATTGTAGAAAGAGTTGTCAGAGATGGTCCCTATGAGAAAGTGATACTGGAGGGAAGACTTGAATGAGGGATGCCAATGAGCTTTGCAGAGATGTGGGGAAAGAGTGTTTCAGAAAGTGAGACGTTGGGGCTTTAGGCAGGATTAGCTGGGCATGATTAAATAAAATAAAAAGGGGTCACTTGTGAGGATGTGCAAATCAGGGGAGCAGTATCAAGAAGTCAGGTCTGTGGTAGCAGGAGTCCAAGCAATGTAGGACCTCAAGAATAAAAAATTCATTTAAAAAAAAAGACAGTAATTCCTGATGCCCAAAGCTGCAGAGAACGAAATGGAAACCCCTCTTTTAACTGCATGGAGGGGAGGTGTTATAGGCAGAAGAAACAATATAAAGAATGACACAGAGGCAGGATTCGCCCTGCAGGTCAGGGCAACTGGAATTGGACCTATCTACTGGTGATGTAAACCATTTCTCCCAAATACGCTCCTTCTCTCCCTCCCTCTTTCCTCCCTCCCTCCCTTCCATCCTTCCTTCCGTAACACCTTTACTAAGAAATAATCTATGTATCACAAAATTTATCCATTGGAAATATGCAACTATATGGTTTTTAGTATATTCACAGAGTTGTGCACCCATCACCACAGTCTAATTTTAGAACTTTCCCATCACCCCAGAAAGAAATCTTGTGCCCATTTGTATTATAGTTACTTCTCATTCCCACTCTCAGCCTCAGGCAACCACTAATCTTCTCTGTGTCTCTATAAATTTGCCTTTTCCGGACATTTATGTAAGTGGAATCATACAGTATGTGGTCTTTCACATCTGGCTTCTTTTACCTAACACAGTGCTTTTGAGGTTCATCCATGTTATAGCATGTAACAGCACATCATGCATTTTATTATCCAATAGCATCCCCTTGCACCGATAGACCACATTTTGTTTATCTGCTCACCCCCTTGATGACGGATAGTTGAGTTATTTTCACTTACTGGCTATTATAAACATTCGTGTCTAAGTTTTATGTGGACGTATGTTTTCATTTCTCTTGGGTAAACACCTAGGAGTGGAATTGCTGGGTCATATGGTAAGTCTATGTTTAACATTTTGAGAAGCTGCCATGCTGTTTCCCAAAGCAGCTTCCCCAAGCTCCTTTTCTTAAAGAATTTGTGAAATGGGTGCATTTTCATCTCTGTCCACAGCTGATTGGACCCAACAGGAGCACATGACCCAAGCTGAGCCAATCAGCTTTTCCTTCCTGAGATCTTAGTATGAGGACACAGAGGTGGGCGTGTATTTGTGTCTGCAGTGAGTCCGTGAACCATATGGAAGTGACAGAGGAAAACAGACCACAAAGAGAAGGCAGAAGTTGACCTACAGAGAAAGAAACAGAGGTGAGAAGCCACAAACCAAGAGAGGTAGTCTCAGGTCCTGAGTGTCCTAGTTCCTGGCTGAGGCCTTTGTGACGTCTAGCATGTCCCTTTGCCCTTGCTGTCTTCAACAACTTCCAATGTCCTCCGATACATTCCATTTTTTTCCTATTATTTATGATAAATTCTTGCTTCTAACAACTAAAATTTCCTTGACTAACTCAACCCATTTTGGCTGGAGCAATGACAGGGTAGAAGAATGGAGTGGGCTTATCTCTTAAACTACAGCAACACAAGCATTTATAAGGCACATACAATGTGCTCAGGGCTGCAGGAACGTAATACGTCCTGGCCTTCAAGTAGCACACAGTAGGGTCATAAAGGTTTTAGCAAACTGCCACAGAAGGGCAAGAGAAGAGCATTAAGTAGAAGATGAACTTTTTTTTTTCAAATATAATGACTCTTTTAAAAAATGTTGTTCAAGTAGGTACTTTTACAATTTAATGAAAAAAAAATAACGTTGTGAAAAACTTCCAAGATTATGGAGTTAGGACTCCTTAGGTGCTGAAAGAGTTTGAAATAAAAGACACCTCTTAAGTACCAAGCATTATATAATAATTATACGCTCCTTTAAAGAACCACAGTCAATGCTCCTGGTGACTAATCTTGACTGTCTGTCAAAAACTGGAGACAGAAGAGTCACAGAAGCATTGGGCTGAATTGTGTAATTCTGGGGCCTGCCTTGCGGCTTCCTGTCCTGGGTTCCCCCAGGAGTCTGTCTGTGTGACAAGAAAGACTTCATCACAACTTGTTTCCTGGGCTCTCCCAAACCTTGCCTGGGAAGAAAAGGCAGAAAATGGGAGAAAAAATAGTTTCTGTGAAGGAAATACGTGAAAGATCAGGGGGAAGGAAATCCAACAGATAATTTTCTTAATTAAAGGGTCTACGTGTTTCTTGTTTTGTGTTTGCTCTCCCAATAGAAGGCAAGCTCCAGGAGGGCAGGGACTCTGGCTTGATCACCATAGAAGCCACATTCTCCTAAAACAGTCCTGGATGTACAATAGGTATCCAGTTACTATTGGTTGAATAGATGAAGGAAGCAAATTAGAGTATTCCTTCATTCCTTAATTCCTTATTTTTAGGTTGATGTCAACTGGAGATCTTGCCTGGAGGCTCAATGTAAGAGAAATATTTAGGTCGTAAACTATGGAATCTCTGACAAACTGTGAAATATCTAGGGGAGCCTCTCACATGAGATGGAAGATTTCAGCAATTGTCGTAAAGCCCAAAAAGGAAAAGTATTTCACTTAGGTTATGCAGATATAGTCCTTTGTTCATCCAACTGTCATTAAATGAGGACCTGGTATGTGCTAGGTTCATGCTAAGACCAGAGATGATTAAGTGCTACCACTTCTTCAGTAGGAGAGACAGACCTGTAAAATGTTCTTTCTTCAGTGATTGATTATACTCCAGCCCAATGCTGTCCAATCAAAATCTAAGGCAAGCCACGTTTGTAATTTAAAATTTTCTAGTAATCACATTTAAACAAGTGAAAAGGAACAAATGAAATTAGTTTTCATAATATATTTTATTTAGGCCATTATAGCTGAAATATTATCATTTCACTTCATGTGATCAACATAAAAATCATCATTAGACATTTTACGTTCTTTTTTCATCCTAAGTCGTCAAAATCTGGCACATAGTCTATGCTAATAACACATCTTATTTGCATGCTCCATTTTATTAAAAATTCTCTATGTATGTTTAGAATTCATAAAATTTACAGTCAAAAAGAAGAGATTCAATACCAAAGTTGTTCCAAACACACTTAAAAAGTATCCCAATGGCTGAGTTGTCTCAGTTTTTAAATCTGATTTTAAATTAATCAACATTAAATAAAATGAAAAATTCCGTTCTTTGCACCAGCCACACTTCAAATGCTCAATAGTCACAGTGCCCAGTGTCTGCCATATTGAACAGCATGGATAAAAAGCATTTTCATCACTGCAGAAAGTTTTACTGGACAGTGCTCCCCGGAGTTACGTAAGAGGATTGCAAACATTGAGGACAGGCGTGTGTTTGCCCTGTGTTGTATTAACAGTGATTAACACGAGAGATGTCAGTAAATGATTGTTGAAAGAATAAATGAATGACGGTTGTCTCATCACAGAGGTTGGAGGGTTTATGGAAAACTTCATGGAAGAGAGGATATTTATGATAGGTTTTGATGGGAGTAGGAGTCTACTAGGCAAATAAATAAGGTAAAGACAGAGGAAGACCCTGGTGCATAGGTGCTGAATTATAAAAGAGTCTAACAGGTTGTTAGGAGGACTATTTTTTGGTTCATTTGTTTTACAAAATCAAGATGAAATCAAACATTTTCTATACTACTTTCTAGCTCTGTATTCTTGGAAAAATCACTTAACCTCTCCTTAGCCTCAGTTTTCTTATGTGTAAAATGTAATTTCAAAGGGTTGTTTAGAGAGCTAGTAAAATAACCAATGCAGAGTATTTACCATGGTGCATGGTACATAATAAATGGTCAATAGGCCCGGCGCAGTGGCTCATGTCTGTAATTCTAGTCTCTGGGAGGCTGAGGTGGGAGGATTTCTTGAGCTCAGGAGTTCGAGACCAGCTTGAGCAAGAATTGAGACCCTGTCTCTACTAAACATAGAAAAATTAGCCAGGCATCGTGGCACGTGCCTGTAGCCCCAGCTGTTGGAAGGCTGAGGCAGGAGGATCACCTGAGCCCAGGAATTTGAGGCTGTAGTGAGCTACAATGATGCCACTGCACTCTGTCCAGCGCAACAGAGTGAGACTCTGTCTCAAAATAATTAATTAATTTATTTATTAATTGGCCATTATTGTGCCCAATGTTTAATGGGAGTGAATTGTGGCAGAAAGGCAAGGTGCTAAGTGCCCACCCCAACATCTCTTCTCCTCTATCTTGGTATCAGAACCCTGACTTTTAACAGTGCAGTTATGTCCTGGCTAAAAACCTAATTCTCTCAGTCTTTTTATAGCCAAGAGAAGCCATCAGGCAAAGTTTCTATCAATGAAATTTACATGGAATTGTTGTGTGTCATTTCTAGGATGTTTTCTTAGAAGGAAGGGGTCTTCGCCTTCCTTCTACTTTTCTCCTTCCTGCGGCTCCAAATGAGGGGATGTGCTACAAAGCGGGAAATTATAAAGCACCTGGATTCCTGATGAGCAAGAAACTTCAAGTGGGAACAGCAGTCAGTAGTATTTCTAGTCTTCGAAGATAGAACTAGTTTGTCAAGGACCACCTCTTGGGACCAACACATCGTGGAATAGGAGTTTGGGAAATATATTGTAGGTGATGTAGAGGGAATGGTGAGGGGGTCAATGCTAAGGTTCAGCCAAGTCCATCCATAGACGGTGGCTCAGGTCTCTGACCTTTCGAGTTCTTGGAGGGTGGTGGGATTCCAGCAGGGCCCATAGCCACCTTCCACCTCCATAGCTGGGCCTGGCCATCAGTTTGTGTAGGTGGTTTGCTGGCCAACGGCAATGACTGCTTCTCCATATGGTGCAGTTTGTGATTTCTCTACCATGCCTGTAGCTCCATGTTTACAGAGGTTCTCCTGCTGACTGTCAGTTGACATTAGACACTGAAGAATGTTGCCATGTCTCTCAAATCTATCGTGGCTTCTCATAAACTTCTGTTTGTTTTGTTTGAAAAAATGGAATGACAGGATTTTTTTCAGCCTGTATTTTTGGAGCAGCTGTTTGATGTTTGCAAGAGTGCATTTCTCTGTGTGTTTTAAACCATCATAGATGGGAGTGAAGTCAATAAGTGACTCCTTGCTGTGAGTTCACAGAAATTCTGTCATGGCTTTGGATAACCTTTTTCTTAAACTCTCTACCAAAACTTCGTACATCAGGCCAAGTACGTTGGAATTATTCATGGAAAGGAAAGTACCTTCTAATCCCCAACTAAGTTACGGGTATCCTTCATAAAAGAATGAATGCAGGCATTATTCCAGTGACTCACATGAATGTTCATTATTGCAGTCCAGCACAGAACTTAAGTGATTCTGTGCTACTAGAGTTATTTCTTTATCCTGGAACACAGGCCAGAAATTAGGTCCCTTGACCTGCTGGCCAGGTACATATGTCAGATGACATAAAATAGATACATTGGGCACCTGTGATCACTGGGCCAAGTGAGCCTTGAGATGACGAAACCTCATACAAATATAAGATTATCTATACATTGGAATTACTACTGTCAACTATAGTTATTATGATGATTTTCAAATAACCCTGAAAACTGTATTTTTAATGCTAAGAATAGATATATTCAATTGGCAATTTCCTGTAAATATGATGCTAAGCACTTTACATGAATAATCTCAAACCTCCCAACAATCCTAGGAGATAGAAATTTTTATTAATGGAGTTTCACAGAAGAGGAAACTGAGGATCAGAAAAATTAAGCAGTTGCTCAAGGACACACAGCTGAGACTGGTGTCAGACCTAAGACCATTAGACCCTCAGGGCTGTGAACTGAGCACATTATTCTGTGATTACTGCTTAATGGCTTCATACCACCAAGTAGTGAGCCTGTTGCTCCATTAGCAACCATTATATTTAATATTACTTCATGGGCAAAACATTTGGGAAGACATTTTTTTCTGCAATGCTTTAAAGCAATGTGTGCTTAGACTTTCATTTTCTCACCCTTAAACTGGGGTGCTGATTCAGCAGTTTGTGGTGAGGATTAATGAGCCAATGAATGAGCAGGATTAGAGAGATGGGGTGAGAGCATAAGTCTGAGCTAGTGGGATTTGAAATGGTGGGCTTTTTTTTCCCTCCTCATCTGAGCTGATTTGTTTAACATGCATTTGATTTAAATTCAAAGGGGAAAAAAATACATTTTCAAAATGGAACCCAAGGCTGTTCAATTCAACACTTTCCATACCATTGCAGGCCTCTGGAAATGAAGCTGGTGGTCCCCAGTTAGTTATGACGAATGCTGTTGACAACGCTCATGTCTAAAAAAACCCAACTGCCAAATTTTATGAGCTGAGATCGTCCCGGTTCCCACCCACAGACACACATATGCAGGGGATTCCAAAGAGGGTCTCTAGGCATGGCCGAAGCCTCTCACATGTGGCTACTCCCATGGACAGCAATGATGCTGGCCTTGTCCATCCTGGTACTCAAGGAAGCATCCTGGCTTTCCAAATCTTGGGCAATATTAGCCAAGGATTGTTTATCTGTTTTGATTTTTATACTCTTTCCAAGTTGAGGACATCTGTGAAGTGTTTTCTTGATTGCAAATATGGACCCTGTTTAGTTTGCTTGTGTGTGTGGTTTTTTTTTTATTATTGCTCTTTGTTGGGGGGTTTTTTGCTCCATCTAGAAGAATCACCAAAGAGAATAAAGGTCATCACGAGGGAAGAGAAGCCCACCATACAGAAAGTAAAATGAGAAAGAGGAGAAAAGCAGGAGTGAGTTGTATCTATAATGTTGGACTCTGCATACGGCCAAAAGCCACATGTGCATTATCGGGTGATAGGAGCCTGTGTAACATTGAGGAAAAAACACTGACTAAAGTCAGACCAGGCTGTGCTAAGGTCCTGTCTCTGCTCTTGCTAGTTGCGTGACTTTGAGCTAGTTACTTAATCTTTCTGAGCCTCTGTGGCCTTTTCTGCAAATTGAGAAGAGAGGTGGTAAATAATAATGGTAGGTCACATTTGTTGGATGTTTACTGTGTGCCTTCAGCTCACTTAATTCTCTCCACAAACCGTTGAGCTCAGTATTAATAATAGTATCCCATTTTACAGAAAACCAAGGCTCCGAGATGAAATAACTTTCCCAAAGTCAGAGTAAGTGGCAGAACCAGGAAAGGACTCCTATTCCCTCTGACTCCAGAGATATGCACATAATCATGACATTAACCACACGGGTTTGCTGTGAGAATTCACTGAGAAGATTCAAGTAATGTGTAGCCTCCTACACCAAAAGCACAAGCAACAAAAGCAAAAATAGATAAATGGACCCATATCAAACTAAGAAGCTTCTGCACAGCAAAGGAAACAATCCACAAAATGAAAAGGAAACCTACAGAATGGGAGAAAATGTTTGCAAACCATATATATATATATATATATATGTATGTATGTATATATATATGTATATATACACACACACACACACACACATAAAATAGAGGATTAATATCCAAAATATGTAAGAAACTCTTACAACTGAATAGCAAAATCAAATAACCTGATTAAAGAGTCGATGAAGGAAACTGAACAGATATTTTTCAAAAGAAGACATAAAAATGGCCAACAGGTATATGAAAAGGTTCTCACTAATCATGGCTGATCATCAGGGAAATGCAAATCAAAACCACAATTAAGGCTGGGTGAGGTGGCTCACGCCTATAATCCTAGCACCCTGGGAGGCCGAGGCGAGTGGATCGTTTGAGCTCAGGAGTTCGAGACCAGCCTGAGGAAGACCGAGACCCCATCTCTACTAAAAATAGAAAGAAATTAGCTGGACAACTAAAAATATATAGAAAAAATTAGCCGGGCATGGTGGTGCATGCCTGTAGTTCCAGCTGCTCAGGAGGCTCAGGCAGAAGGAATTTTTGAGCCCAGAAGTTTGAGATTGCTGTGAGCTAGGCTGACGCCACGGCATTCTAGCCCGGGCTACAGAGTGAGACTTTGTCTCAAAAAAAAAAAAAACACAATAAGATACAGCTCACACCTGTTACAAAAGACTATTGTAAAAAGGGAAGAAAAGATAAAAAATGTTGGTGAGATTGTGGAGGAAAGGAAACCCTTGTGTACAATGTCTTGTTGGTGGGAATATAAATTGGTACAGCCACTATGGAAAGCAGTATGGAAGTTCCTTAAAAAATTAAAAATAGAACCACCATATGAGCCAGCAACCCCACTTCTGGGTATATATTCAAAGGAATTGAAATGGGTGTATCAAAGAGATATCTGCATGCTCATGTTCATTGCATCATTATTCATAATAGCCAAGATGTGGAAGCAACCTAAATGTCCATAGATGGACGAATGAATAAAGAAAATGTGGTATATACATATAACGGAATATTATTCAGCCTTAGAAAAGAAGAAAGTCCTGCCATTTGCAATAACATGGATGAACCTGGAGGACATTATGCTAATTAAAATAAACCAGACACAGAAGGACAAGTACTACATCATCCCACTTATGTGAGGAATCTAAAATCGTCCTACTCATAGAAACAGAGAGTAAAGTGGTGGTTGCCTGAGCTGAGGGAAAGGGTAAATACACAGGTGATTATTAAAAGCTACAAAGTTTCAGGTATGCAAGATAAGTAAGTCTTAGAGATCTACTGTATAGCGTAGTTCCTATAGTTAACAATACTATATAGTACATTTAAAAATTTGGTAAGAGCAAGCACTTATGTTAAGTGTTCTTATCACAAAAATAAGAAGAAGAAGAAGAAATAAAGAGGATGGGAAGAAACTTTAATAGGTGATGAATATTCTTATTACATGGATTGTGGTGATAGTTCCACATGTGTATACTTATTTCCAAACTCGTCAAGTTGTATACATTAAATATGTACAAATTTCTGTATGTCAATCATACCTCAATAAAGTGGGTTAAAAACATTTCCCCTATTTAAGCTCTAAAATAGAAAAGGAAAAGAAAAAGGAAAAATATGCCACCTCCTGAGCACGACATACTCTAAATAGATTGATGGATGTATGCACAGAGTTATTAGAGAGAGAGAGAGAAACTTCCACCTCACAGAGCTAAGGGAAACAGAAAAGGAAGGTGAGCAGAAAGGAATTTCCAGATAATGAGAGCTTACCACTACAATGAAACCATTGATATCCAACATTGAAGGGTCTGTCTGTAGGGGGAAGAGATTTGATGGAATGTGATCAATGTGGGAAAAGATGAATAAAGCCTCTATTCTCCCTGAGACCCTGGCTACTGAGGCATCAGAATGTGACATGGGAATGTCAACTCCCAGTGGGCCAACAGGTCAGGACTGTCAGGAAATACCTGTGGGTCCAACTAACAGGTACATGGAAAACCTTCCACATCAGAGCCTGTGACAATGAACAACTATAAAGTGCCAAGTAGACAGTTAGAGCTGAGCTTTGGAATTTATCCCCTCTTGTTTCAAATTCCCAAAAGGCATTTTCACTTGCATCCGTGTGGGTGCAACATCACTGATTGAACCACTGCTATTTCAGAGTCCTGATATAGGTGCTGTAGGAACACGGCATCCACCATCGCAGAACTTAGAATACAAGTGGAGACAATCTGGAATCAATTTGGCAGAATTAAAAATAGGAATGAAATGAAGGTAAATTGTAAAGTATATAAATGACAAAATATCACCTACACATAAACACTATTTTTAAAAAAAAATGTCGTTTAACCAGAAGTTCTGACTATCTGGAACCTTCAATTACCCAGAGCTGCTTTCTTCTATTTCACATTTAGGAAAAAGGAATGGATCAGAAAAATAAATTTTACTAGATTCAGAAATTTAGCCAAAAGGGTAGCTCAGGCATGTTCAACTTTATTCCCAGGGCATTTCAACTTCATTTCTTCATTTCCTTCAGCTGTATACACTAGACTGTGAATTTCAGGAGGTCAGGAGCCAGTTTTTCTGTTTCCCACTGCACCCTCAATGTCTAGCAGAGGGCACAGCACTTAGCAAGAGTGCAGTAAACATTGCCTGAATAAATCTCCTAAATTCTTAATCATCAAAGGAAAATTTCAGTTTTGATCATCACTGGCCAAGAAATAAAATACAACTATTTTAGAAAGATTTTCAAGAATGAGGTGCGGTAGATTAAAGATGGCCACAAATTCTTTGATACTCTCCCCATTGAAAAAATGCAACCTAATTCCTTTCCTTGGAATCCGAACTGATTTTAATGAACTTGTTTGACTAGTAGAATATAGGAAAAGGAACAATCTCAAAGTTCTGAGGAATAGGTCATAAGAGGACTTATGAGTTCTACTGGGTATCTCAGGGCATTTTTTTCTATGATCCTTCAGATGCCCTGGGAGAAATTCAAGTAGACTGAGGTCTCTATTCTGGGGAAAGGCCACCTGTAAGCAGCCCCAGTTAACAGTCTTAGCTGAGCCACCATCCTGACAGGCCCTGCAAGGTACCAGAGAAGTGAGTGAAGTTACTTTAGACCCCTTAGAGCAGGAGCCATAAAGTTGTCTCTGCAAAAGACCAGATAGTAAATATTCAAAGCTTTATATAATAGATCATACACTCTGTCACAACTAATCAACTGTGCTGTTCTAGCATGAAAGCAGACACAGAAAATACATAAATGAATGGATGTGGCTGTGTTTCAATAAAATTTTATTTACAAACACAGATGCCAGTTAGATTTTGCATGAAGGCCATAGTTTGCTGACTTCTGCTCTAGACCAGCCCAGGCAACCTCCACTAATGCTGCATGGAACGGAAGAATCACCTGGCTGAGCCCTGCCCAAATTCCTAACCTGCAAAATCATGAATTACAATAAAACAGTTGTTTTAAGTCACTAAATCTTCGGTAGTTTCTCATGCAGCAACACATAACTGAAACAACAGAGTTAGAACCCCAAAAAAAGTTGCAAGGGAAGGAAAGGGAGGAGAGACATGGATAACTCTCAGTCCACTCCCTGCAAGCACTATAGTTGCTACACATGAGTGCTGAGGAGAAGGAAATAAAGGCCTTATCACCTAAGACTGGATTACAAGGTGAAGCAATACAGAAGTAAGGAGATTTGAACTAAGAGTTAAAGGAGGTGTTAGAGATGGGGGAAGGACACCAAGAACAGGTGTCAAGGGTTGTGCAATGGGGGAAGGACACCCTTCTTGTGCCACTTCAGGAACCCTGTTCATGCTACAATCCATGGGAATAGTGCCATCTTGAGAGAGTCATCATAGGCTAAGACAGAGAAGGAGCCAGTCTATTAAACAGGCATTGGAGTTGATGGACCTGGGTTCACATCCCAGCTCTATCTCTTACCAAAGGCATGATCCTAAGCAAGCCAGTCAACCTCTCTAAAGCTCATATTCCTTACTTTAAAATAATACGTAGCTCATAGGGTGCTTGTAAGTATTAAATGAGGCCTTATAAGTAAAATCTCTGGCATATAATGAGCCTTCAATAATAGAGCTTTAATATATGTAACTGTGTGTGTGTATACATATTGTGGGCATATGTATGTGTGTTTGTGTATACATACATGTGCACATGCACACGTATTTATAAACAAAGAGAAAACCTACAGAAGCAATGGAGTTGAGTGTGGTCGAATTCAAGGGTTTTCCAATTCATTAGTTCATAAAAGTCATCAAGTATGCATGGAACCCTTGCTCAAAAAATGTGAGGCGATTTAACACATAACCTGATGTCAATGTATTTAAGAATCATTTTGGGGTCCTTGTTGAAATGCATATCTCCCTCTTCCCAGGAGATTCTGATTCAGCAGGTCTGGGCTGGCATCCAGGGATTTGAATTGTTCACAAGTGCCCCAGGGTTTGCTGATCCAGAAAGTCATCTGGCCACAGTTTGAGAAACTTCTTTCTATAAGCCTCATAACGTGAAGAACCAACTCAGAGAGGTAAAGAGGCTCACCCAAAATCACTCCACTGGGCAATGGTAGAGGTGGGTCTTTTGCTCCATGTCCCATCCTCCCAGCCCTGTCTGACATCTGCCTACAAACCAGGTGTGATGGCTGTTGCTGTTCTTCTCTGTGTCCACAGGCCCCCAGCAAAAAGCCTGGTATTGAGCAGCTGCTCTTTGACTATGGTTGAATAGAACTGAATTAAAATGAATCAAATGTCAGAGTCAATAAAGAGGTTGGGAATCTTCCAATTGAATCATCCTATTGTATATACGGGCGGACTGAGATTCAGATGGTAGAAGGTGGTCACCCCCTTTTGCACAGAGAACACAGGCCTGGATTTTGAGCCCAGCACACTTTGCTCTCCCGCACTTCAGACTTTGCACCAAAATGACATGCTAAATAAGCCTGCCATGCCTTCTGGTCAGTGGTAAACTGAAGCCAAGAGTGATCAAATCCCACCTAGTTCCCTTGACACTATAAATCTCAGCATGATGCTGAACGTGGTGGGGAAGCACAATTACCAAAGTCATCGTGAAATCAGTCCTTTCTTGGTCTGGCAAAATTGCTCTCAACCTGTTACCCTATTATTCCATGTTATGGCCCTGGGATCAGTCTAAACAATCCCTTTCTATAATTAAAAAAAAATATTCCGTTGCTAATGTTCCCAGCTCCCTTGTTAGTGAAGGGAGCAGCTGCCAGGTGGGACAGTGGAATGCCGGACGTGAGAGATGGCAGGGCCAGCAGAGCAGCACAATGAGCTATTACCAGTTCCGTTTATTTTATTTGGAGGACACTTCTTAGAAAAAGGGAATTAAAGGCTGGAGCCTGCACTGTCTAAACTTTTCTGGACAATGCGTCGTCTATCTCTTTTTACACAAAGGGTTTCGTAGCCCATCTGGACTTGTCATTGTAGCTCTCACACTTGCTTGCTAGGGAACTTTGGGCAAATGACTTAGCCTTCATGTACCTCAATTTTCTCAAAGTGTATAAGGGGGGGTGGAAATAATAGCATCTATCTCTTGAAAGGAATAATCTATGTAAGGGGCTCAGTCCAGAGTAAGTATCCAACACATGTTTCAGTATATAGCCATTTGCAATTAACAACATGGAAACAGAGATTTTCATTTAGTCCTTCTTTGGATTGTAGACTTCTTTGGATTGTAGATCTACAAGATCGTCTGGCACAGTTTCCACGTAGCTGCATTTAAAAGAGCTGATTCTGGTTGTGTTTTGCTAAGGGCCCGTAAAACAATCACAGTGTAATAACTGAAGGCAAAGTTCTCTCTTGAAACCAAAACACTGGACTTCCTTGCTTTTTACTTCCCTTAGGGACACCCATAATGTTTCCTGTTTAAAGGTGGGTGAAGTTGGGAGGAGTTATCAGGAGTAAGTGAGACAGAGAGAGGGAGCCAAGAAGCCAATAATCTCTCTTTCAAAAGAGAACCAACCATTCTTGGAGAAGGCTGACGCTTGAAGAGACAGCGGACAGATCTAGTTTGGTGATTCCCAAACGCGGCTTTGCTTAAGAATCACGGGAGGAAGGCTGTGAAAAATACAGATTCACAGGCTTTGGGATGGAGATTCTGATTTAATAGGGCTGGGATCTGGGAATTTGCATTGTAACATCCTTCGCCACAGGTGATTCTGATGTAGGAGCTCAAAAGAGAGCCTTTGGGAACCAGTGATCCAGCCCAACAGCGACTGATGGGGAAACTGAGGCTCAGGGAAAGAAATAACTTGTCCAAAGCCAGCTAGGGGCATAGATGGGACTCTAATCCAGGCTTGCGATTGCTCTACACTGCACCATTCAGATGTACTTCTAGGGGAAGCTGGAGTATTTTCTCAGCTTGGCTTTGTCCTTAGAACAAACATGGGGAAATTCCACCTCCTTTCCTTCAATCTCTAGGTCTCAGAGAACCATGTGGCATGTTCTGAGAGATCAGCTAGACCTCAGTCCTTCACTAGCTCCCCAATTTTCCCAGGGGTACCCCCTCCCGCACCCTATCTTTCTCCTTGCCCAAGCAGAGCTCAGAAAATATGTAGCTAAAACCAAACAGGAATAGAAGCATTTTGAAGCAGCCATTAAAACTATTAGCAGACCATTAACACTGAGTTGACTAGGAATTTTTTTTTAAGACTGGGATGGTTTTAACATCTCTGATTGCAACTACTGATTTGGGGACACAGCCCTGGTATTTAACTCTGCATCTGCTGGTGCAGCAGCTCTGTTAAGTGGCTGTTAGCCCCTCAGTGGCTGGGCACCACTCAATGCTATCAAGATCTTTAATCTCGGAAAGCCACGAGACAGGGCCACTTTGCCCTTTTTCACATGTGGTTACCCAGGACTTGGGAGCAAATAGGATTAATGTTTCAAAGCTTTTGGAGATATTTGGATAAGTACACCTGATAGTCTAGGGGCTCCGGAGACAGAGTTTATGTGTATAAACTTTATAGGGCAGACGTTATTATTGCCCTCATGATGGAGGTCCCATTCATGGCAGGAAATAAGATTGTATACAGAGACCCCAGGATGGTGAGAGTATCTGGTGACAGTTAGGCTGGCACTCCAGATTCACTGGGACAAAAGCCCCGAGTGAGAGTGTGCCCTTTCTCTTGTCTATTTGTTCACCTTCCTTAACCTCTTGGTAATGAAGTGAACCCTACAGATGCTTGATTGGTATTTAGCAAAGTTCAACTCCTACCTTGGTCCATCCAGTAGGGAACTTCCAATTCTGAAGGCAGGAGGGGATGGAAAGCTGAGGTTGCCCATGCACTCAGGAGACAGACAGACCTCGGTTTGGTTAAGTCACTTACCAGCTGCGTGGCCTTGGGAAAATTGTTTAACTTCTCTGAGCCTTGGTTTCTTCATTTATAAAATGGGGTTAATAATAGTGCCTAGGAACGTAGTTAGTGACGCAAGGTGTGGAAACACTGAGTAAATGGTAGTCGCTGTTGAGGTTGTAGTAATTATTATTATTTGGATGATTCAAGATTCCAACATGTCAGATTCCCATCCCCTGGAAAGAGGGAACCTAAGGCTGCTGAGAACCAGAGCTATTCCCCAAAGTTTTCATTAGTACTTTAGCCCTTTAGCAAGCATAATAACTATTATGCAAGCATAGTAATAATGTTACTAGGCTTCCAAGGGACAGAAGTCCAACTCAAATGGGTTTAAGGAAATCAAAATAATTTATTGATTCATATAATGAGAAAGTCTGGGGATAGTCTACTTTTAGGCATGACTGGATTCAGGTACTCAAATGATGTTATCGAGTTTTAGTTTTTCTCCCCATCTTTTTTTTTTTTCTTCCTCTGGATTGAATTTATACCTGAGGCGGCAGCCTCATTCTTCCACAGCCCACTAGGCTGGCAAATCTAGCAGAGAGGGAACCCCCGTTGTCAATAGAGCACCCACGGGCCTCTCCTCATTGGCTCTGATTGTGGCAGTTTGGATCACGTGTTCGGCTTTGCACCAATCACCACGGCCAGAGGGAAGTAGAACACTGTCATTGGCTAGGTGGAGTCATGTGCCTGATGATTGAGGCTCTGCCTAAAATAACTGCGGCCAAGAATGGGGCGAGGGAGAATGCTGGAAGGAAAATGGAGGTACTTTGCGTAAAGGACAGGAGAATGAATTATGAAGAAACAAAAATAAGAGTTAAGCCCTCTGCTGGGAGTGTTCAGGTGGGTGGGGCAGCTCTCACGCAGGTGCAGGGGCCGTGCTTGATTCCAAGGAGCAGTTGCAGAGGCAGTGTTTGGGGTGAGTCTGGGTGGGCACCGGAGGGAGTCCACACCGGGTCCTCAGTCCATCCAAAGCCAGCCTCAGGGAGAGCAAGGCTACACAGACAAAGAGACCTCCAGGCTTGTGTCATGTGACCAAGGGATTTACGTACACAGAATATTAACTTTTTGTATTATTCAGCGCTCTCCAGAGAAACAGAACCAATGGTGTGTGGGAATGTGGGGGAGGCTGTGTGTGTGTGTTCGCCCACACAGAGGGTTGGCGCTCCCTTTGCCCTCGCCCCATAGTGCACCTTCCTTGGTTTTCTCTCCTTCCCAGTTGCATTTCCCCATCCCTCCCAGTGCTTCCTGGGATCGCATCTCAGACAAATCACTTCAACCCAAATCCTATCTCAGGTCACCATCTGAAATCTAGCCATTCGGAAACACGCCCTGGGTCATCATATTGCCCCGTCCAGGGGTGGGAATCTGTGGCCTCAAGGCTGCATGTGGCCCTCCAGATCCCCAAGTGTGACCGCTTCACTGAATACAAATCTCACAGAACAAATCCTGAAAGGGGCCACACTCAAGGATCCGGAAGGCTACATGTGGCCCTAAGGCTGCAGGTTCCCACCACGACAAGCTCTGTCCCCTGCTGACTGCTTTGGCTTCATCTCCTGTGCACCCCCATGTATCTGCTCTAGAGGCTTCTTGGAGTTCTCTGAAAACGCCATAGTGGGTCCTGCCTCCAAGCCTTTGAACACTCCATACCATCTTCCAAAACTCCCTTCCTGACCCTGTTTCCCTCCCATCGGCCCCATTTGGATCTAGTGAACTCTTATTGTTGAGGATGAACTCAAGGATTTTCTTGTCATTAAACCTCTTCTGAACACTGTCCCCGCTCCCAGCGCTGCAAGCAGGGTCAAATATCTGCTCTATCAAACTTCTACTTTACCCTGCACACACCTTGATTAGAATACCTGCCACACTGCAGTGTGTAAAAGTTTACTTGTACATCTTTCATGAGAGTAATGAAAACAGCTTGTTTTATCCTCAAATCATAGTGCGGTGACTAGCATGTTACTAGCAATTACACATGCCTGTTGAACGAACGAGCAAGTAAATACACTGAAAAGCCCAAGAAATATTAACACCTGCTCCCATCTCTCTATCCAAAACTTGCGTCCTCACAAAGAAAAAGAAAAATATTCTAAAAGGGGCCTGAAGTTGATAGACTATTAATGCATTAAATATGTATTGGTAAACCTCGACCTACTGGCTAGGAAGTTCACATAGAATAATGACAATGAAAGATACTTTGGAAACTGCTAAGCCCCGTGGATATACTCTGTTGTTTTTATTACAAATAACATTGACAATTTAGGGAAACAAGAAAACTAGGAACTTGAATGCCTTGTCCAAGGTCTTTGGGGAAATAAATAGGAAAGTCAGGATTGGAATAAAGTCTCCGAGTTTTGTTCCCATATTTTCTACATATAAATGGGTGTCGAAAACATGGCCACAGGTGTGGAAATAGTAGATAGTTCAAGCCTTTCCTAAAGTTTGGAGATAGAAGAGTTGGAACATAATGAACTGCAAGAGCAGCTCCCACGTGAGTGCCCGACCCATGCAGACTGTATCCATGAGCCTTGTGACTCGTGGATATGAGTCATGATGAACATTTTCACTCCAATTTATAGATGAGGAAATAAAAACTCATAGGGGTTAAGTCACTCATTTGGGAAGAGATTGAGCTCAGATTCAAACCCAGATATGGCTAGTTCCAGAATGTTCCATGTCTTACATCCCACTGCTCTCAGTCAGTAAGAAAAGTTGACATAACCAAGCGACTCTGTGTACCAGGCACTTATTTACTTCAGTCCTCATAATGACACTGCAAGGCAGTCTTAGCTGCAATTTCCCTAACTTTGCAGATGACGAAACTGTTTCACGCAAGGTCAGAAGTATTAATAGAATGAGAACTTGGCCCTTGGGGACCTCAGAAGCCATTTTCTTTCGATGCCTTTCTGCTTCTTAGTTCTGGCTGTTCCTCGGAAAACACAAAGAGCTTTTTAAAAACTATGAATCTCCAGACACCATCCTTTCAAAGTCTGATGTAGTTATTGCCACGACAAAGTAGCACACGTGGAAACAAATCAGGTGGGTAAAGGCAGAAAGAAGAGGACTGTTTTGTTCAAGCCAGAGCACCACAGAGAAATCCAAGTGGATTCCTGCAAATGCACATCCACCATCCCGATGCTGACAACTTTGCAGTCGAGGAAGTGGAAAACTCTGACCTCCAGTCAATGTGGCCCAAAAGACAACAGAGAGGGAGAGTCACAAGAGAAAAAAAAAAAATAAAGTACGAGCTTACTTTAAGGTAGGGGTTTCAAAGGCAGCTCTCTTGGACTAGTTAAGTGATAACATAGCCACACAACTGGCTACTTGGCAGCCATGAAATAGGATGCATTTGTTCTAAATTTATAGAAATGGAAAGATGTCCAGGATATGGTGTACAAAAGCAGATTGTGAAACACCGTGAACAGTATGAAACTGTTTGCATGTATGGTATGAACATACTACTATGCTTTTTAGAACATAGCAACATATGCTATATATAGTACAGTATAGCACAGTATAGTGTAATACAGTAGATACAATGTATGTATATCTAAATGTGGGTATTACATGCATACATACACACAGTACAAACATACTATGTATGTACATAGTAGCAATAGTACTGCATTTATTATGCATATATAGAAAGTATGACTGTATTATATATAAATATAGTATGATCTGGTTTGTATATATAATTTGATTGTATGTAAATATATAAAAGATTGTTCACCTAAATATTAATAGTGACAGTATTTGGAGAAATTTTTCTTTTCTTTCCTTTTCCAAATATTTATTAAGTTCTGCTTTGTCCAGATGCCATCTTTCTTCCTTGTACCTTCTGTTAATTGCTTGAAAATTCTAAAAGTATGCATTTATTTTTATTTTGACGAAAAGATCATTTGAACATAAAATGGTCTCCCGCCAAGGTCCCCCATAACCACAGATGTGGCGCTGGTGACATCTTTTATAGGAGACCCAGGAGGAGAGAAGGAGAGCCAAGCAGAGAGTCCCCCTGCCTCTTCCTCCCGCCTCCGCACAGTATTTTTTTTTGGTCAGGGGTCACCATCTGTAGATTTGTTCTGCACAAAAATAAAGCCATCCATCTCCCTTATGGCGATGTCATGTAAGTTCAGGAAAAACCCCAGGGCTCAAGGGGGGCCCTCAGTGGGAAAAACACTTATCTGCCTCCGCGGAGCTCAGAGCTCCCCCGAAGGCGCCCTTCCCTGGACTCAGGGAGTGGGTTTTGTTTATCCCCCTGGCACACAATGAAATGTCAGGAACACATGCTCAGGCTGAGGTGGGGCCCTACGGAGGTTAAAAATGGAACAGCGGCTTTGATCCCCAGCCAACATCAATGACGCTCAGGGGTTGGGGCCAGTGTGAGACGTCATGTTCCCTTGCTGTGTCTCTGTAGAAGATGTAGACAGTCCCCTCCTGACTATAAAAGCAGATGGAACCCCAGACTAGAAAACGGACCAGGCAAGGAGTGGGGCCCGGGGAGCTGGGAGAAGCAGGCCTGCTGTGGGTGGGGCAGAGGACTTTCTTCCCATCAGCGAGTTTACTATCTGATGGCACCAGGACTTGGAAGGGAACCCTCAGGAGCTGCTGGAGAGAACACGAATGCCAGCAGGCCGAGAAATCTCTGTCCCCTTCTAACTGATCTGTGGCAGCCATTTTGTCATCCCATCCCGAGACTCTATACTGTGGGGCTCAGAACTTCTGTGCTCTTCACTCAACCAGCAAATGTGTGTGGAGGGTCTGGTCTGTTCCAAAACTGGGCTGGGCGCTGGGGATCTCACAGTGAAGAACATCTAGGCTCTGTCTGCCTTTTTCTTTAGGTCTGGTGGGAAAGAAAGGCATGGAAAGAGAGTAGCAGCGTGGCGGGGTGAAGGGTTCTGAGGAGGCTGAGCAAAGGGTGTGGGAGACCACGGTGGCTTGGTGGGGAAGGGCAGGGAGGGAACCTTAGAGAAAGGTGGAAATATCTCGTTGAGGCCCAGAGAATAAAAATAAGAGCTCATTGGGTAAAAGACGTGAGGGAAGAGTGCCCAAGTGCAGGAAACAGCATCTGCCCTCAGGAAAGACAGAGTGTAGATTGGAAGACATGAAAGAATGAAATGCAGGCATGAGGTGAGAGAGGGGGTGCAATGTGCTTGGACAAAAATGAACTGCCTGCTCCCATTCTTGGTTACTTTACTGTCAAATTGCTCAACTGCTCCTCAGGGAGTTGAGTGAAGAAATCTTAGTCCATTAAGGCTACTATTAAAAAAAAAAAACTACCATAAACTGGGTAGCTTATAAACAACACGAATTTATTTCTTACAGTTCTGGAGGCTGGAAGTCCAAGATCAAAGCTCCCACAGATTTGGAGTCTGGTGAGGGCCCTCTTCCTGGTTCATGGACAGTCATCTTTTTGCTATAGCCTCACATGGTAAAAGGGACGAATGAGCTCCCTGTGACTTAATAACTTCCCAAAGTCCCCATCTCCAAATACCATAACCTTGGATGGTTAGGATTTCAATAAATGAAATTTTGGGGAGGACACAAACATTTAGACCACATCAAAATCATTGTTCTAATTAGAGTCAACACTTGCATTGAGCATGAGCTTTGGGCCAATAACTCTTAAACATATCATCTCATTGCACTTACAAAAAATATCACTAACTGAATAATCTGAAGGTCATAGGAGGTTACTTAAACCCATCAAGGCCATATAATAAGTGTGTCTAAGTCAGGAGGGGGCAGGATATGAACCCAACACTTTGAATACCACTTACAGAGCACTAGTTCTGTCTTAGCAGAGATGGAGTTCCGTACTGAGGTCCACCTTGGTGATCGAACCACCAGGGATGAAGACTTTCTCATCCCTCTGTCTACTCACCCATTTGGTCAGTCAATGACTGCACGTTCATTGGCACCTACTTTGGCAGTCCCTCATCTCTACCTTTCCACATTGCCTTGTCTGTCTCTCAAACTAGCCCCTGGAATATTTTCACACCCCAAGTTACAGGAGAGCATCTCAGTCCTCCAAGACAGGATGGCACCGCAGAGATGGAACTGTTTAAGGGCTTTCTCTGCAGCTGTACTTAAGGTCATGTTTCAAGTTCACTCAGTTGCTTTAGTGGGTGTTATACGTCAAAGACTATTTGGAAGTCCCTTTGGGCTAGGACTTGGAGTATCTTAGTGTCATGTGATGCTTTAAAGTCTAGAGCATGGACCTGAAATTTTAGAAGTAGAAATAAACTTTGAGATTATCTAGTTCATCCTGCAGGCTTCACAACTGCAAAATTAGGCACAAAAAAAGGAGGCAACTTTCAAAAGTCAAATGGATGTTTGAAACAAATATTCATTCATATGGTACTCAGGGTATAATTTGCCATAATCAACTAATTCTTGGTAGTTTTCTTTTTAGTTCCTATGCATGGGTATTAAAAATCCTAAATGTCTTCAAAATGAGGAAATAGGTAAATCTTTTTAGTTTTTCTTTTTGATTACAGCAATAATTCAAGTCTCCATCCTTTCTCCTTATGAGAAATGTGAGAGGATTGAATACTTTCTTATAGCTCTTCTATAGCCACCGTACAATAAAGGGTGGCCAATAGGCAATATTATGTCATCATTTTGTAACCAAGACCTTAACTACAAAAAGAATAAAAATAAAGACACACACACCCCCCTCCGTCATTGAATACTCATATAAAATAGGATAGATCTAGACCCAACAATTACATTGTGATGGATTTCAAAGAAGATTTGTTAACAAAGATTTGACATCACCTTGAGTGTCATGATATAATGGATGCCCCAGAGCTCAAAGGGTTTATCATCCTCTTCATAGCCATGGAATCTTCTGGGTTAGAGAATTAAGCTTTCAGATGGTACCATGTAAGCATGGGCCCAACACAGTGGACAAAGAAGACAAGGTGCAGGGGAATTTGAAGGTCACTTTATACTGGGCATTTTCTCTGATTCCCCAGAACAAAGTTAGGACCCTCTCGTCCCTGGACTCGCATCTGTTAAATACAGCCTGGGTCTCTGTCCTCTCCAATGCCTTATCAACTCCCTGAGAAACCACATCCCTCTGGTTTGCTCTTGTATCTCTACTGCTTATGACAATGCCTAACACAGAGTAGGTACTTGATAAATAATTGTAGAATGCAATACCAAGTGCTTTGGATTATGCATGAATTGAAGAGTGTCACCAAGGAAGATTCTAGAATTTCCTTCTCCACAATTTTAATATTGGTCTTGCTAATCATTAGGGTTGTTTTTTTTTTTTTAACTCTGTCATGTTCCTCATAATTAATACTGTTAGCCTACTTTAAATAAAATTAGTTCTCATTTTCTGAAGGCTCATGGAAGGTAGGCCAATAAATAAGAAGACCCAGCATGCTGTCTTCACACCCCCAAATTCTGGGAGAGGTAAAAAGAGAAAAGAAGTTTCCTCATTCGTTCTGCTAACTCTTTCCATGAAAGCTGCTGGGTGGAGCCATAAATCTCCCTATTTGCGTGAAACTCGTTCTCTCAGGAGCAGCAAGCAGAAAGATGAAATCACGGAAGGCTTTAGAAACAGGTATCCTAAACCCCCAGATCTTTTTCACAGAGGGCGGTGTTCACAAAAGAAGTTCGGAAAAGAGCCTTTAAAAAAGCCTGCACCCTGTCAGACACAGAAGCAAGATTTAAGCAAGCAAGGTCATTGACTCCAAGAGAATTGCCGCTCAGAGAGTGACAGAGCACAGCCTTCTTTGTCTCCCGGTGACAGGTGACACCATCCCACAGGAGTCTCCCCAGCAAGGAGCCAAAGCTTCATGTTCGTTCTTCTGTGGCTAAGCCACCATCGGCCTTTGTAAAACAAATCAACTTTAACACCCAAGAAATTCTGCTCTAGGAGAAAATCTTGCATCCTTTCTATTGCAGGAGCTGGGTTGCAGGGAAGCAAGCCAAGGGCTACATGTGAGAGAAAGAAATAAGAAATGAAAGCCACTGGTTACCAAAGAAAAGGATTCCCAGTCAAATTGGGAAACAGGAAATTATTGGTCTTTGGATGCTCCTTGGCTGGGTAAATGTGGGGTGTTACATGTTGAGCTTTATCTCTGCTGGGGTCATCTGTTGGTCTATAGGGAAGGCAAGGAAAACAAACTAAGCCACCTTGGGGGGCTGCAGCATTCACTTTAAGCTGTCCATGGTGCCACACCCTGAAAAGCCTGGATTTTCAGGTGCTACCATCTTTCCCAGATGGAATTGTGCCACCTCTTTTGTTTGCTATTTTTCTTAATGTTCTTAGCTGGGAAGATTGAATTCCTGACTTGGCCCAAGCAGTATGGTGTCCACTCTCTGCCACTTTCTGGTTGTATCACGTTAGGCACATAACTTTGTCCTCTTTTAAGGTCCCGCTGTCCTGGTCTGTAGTGTGGAGACACTCATCAGGACATCGTTGGATTATTTTAAATATTAAATGAAATTGATGCTTGAAGGATCTGATACATAGAAGGCAGATATTCTTTTCCTTCCTCTTTCCTCTGTTCCCTCTTTAAATTTAATTTCTCCTCATTAACTGCCAGAAACAACTTGGTGAAAATTATTTCAACAGGCCAAGTCTGAAAGATGAATAAAAAATTTATCTCCTTGCACTGAAAGAAGACTGTGGATCTGGGAACTCAGAGTGTAATTACCATTCTTGCATTGCTTTGGGTATATTTTTTTCTTAATAACCAAAGCAATGACAGCAATGATATTCTACATTTGAAAAGTGGCTATACTTGAAAATCACTCCTGAAATATCTGGAGACCTTTATAGAAAGTTTAAGAATTCTAGAAATGTCAGAGCCAACAAATAAGAAGAGGGAGTGGAAAATAGTCTACCTTGGGGGAAATTTTCAAGTTTGTAAAATTGGCATATAATTGGGTAACAACAGTAGTAAAAATAGAAATAATCAAAAGAATAACAATGACTATGATAAAGCTCCCGTTTCTTAAACACCACGTATTGGGCATTCTGTGAAACACTTTCTGTGTGTTATCCCACGTAATCCTCAGTGCAAGCCTCCAAGAAAGGTGTTGTGTGTTGTTAATGTGTTTTACTGAAGAGGAAGTTGTATTTTGAAGGGATAGCATGTTTTGTCCTAAATCATGTGCCAGTAGGCATTAGAGCAAGGATGGCAATCTTGATTTTTCTCACTCCAGAGCCTGAGCTCCTAACCTGGAGGATTTCAGATTCCCTGGGAGGATTTTTCTTTTACCCTTTTGTAACTATTACAAATCTCTCTCTGTCTTATTTGGTCTGTGTGTCTGACTGCCTGTCTGTGCCATTCTGTTTGTATGTCTCTCAATGTGTCTCTGAGTCATTTTCTCATATCACACATGTATGCACACACATATACACACCAGGACCCACACACATCTAACATACAGCCACACTACAAACATGCAGACACATCTCACACTCTACACACCCAGGTGCCACACTTATATGAACAAGACACACACACACACACACCATGTGGACACATATACAACACACATACTCACATACACATTCACACACACAGCATAGTCGCAGCCCACATACCCACAAACACACATACACTCCATACATGCATGTATCACACACACAGCTATACACATACTTAACCTATATACACACCCTACAGACACACGTACCGCATACACACTCTATCCACCCACGATCCACACACATACCATGTGCACACGAAGAAACATCCACCATACAGACACACATTTCATACACATACATAATGTACAACACACACACATACACATAGAACATACAATACACACACACTGCACCAGCCAGAAGTTTGGCTGACACACTTATCTCCTGTGTTTTTCTAACGCCACATTTTCAGATCAACTTTGATAGAGAAAAATAAATGATAACTCAAATTTCTAAAATTTCTATTAGACATTCTGTATTTGAAAATTTTTTGTTGTGATTCTTGGACCAAACTTTTTACAGCTCTATAAGTTCCACTAGTCAGCTTTTGAGATCGTTTTGCATTTTTGAATGCAAAAGCCATAGATGTCTATTTTCTCCATGAATCTGGAGATCAGGGCTCTAGTACAAGCTCTGGGACTAACCAGCTTGGAAGGTCTCACCCTTTCTCTGGGACTCAGTTTTGTAATCTGTATAACGGAGGACCTGCATTCTCATTTGTCTTGCCCGTCCTCCCCAGCGCTCCTCCCCAGAACCCTGGACCTTCACTGAACACAATTTGAAAAGTACAAGACTAACAAATCCAACAAATCCCTTCTAGCTCTGCAATTCTGCAGTGTTATGATGTTATGTAAAATTAATAATAGTGACAAATCATAATAACAACAACATTGAATATGGAAAATCTGATACCAAAGAAAACAGTCACAGCACATAATCCAAAACCAAAGATAAATGACACCTTGGATATCCATTTTTGTATTGTCTGTGCTAAAATGCCGTTCAGCAGCCTGGGTAATTAGGGGTTTCATGATGTGGTTTTGGCCAGCCTTCAGTAATTTGTACTTTTGCATCCACAAACTCAACCGTTCAAATATCCCAAATCCCAGTCATCTGATCTCGCATCTGTCTTAGACGAGAATTAATGGCTGGAATAATGAGAGACAGTCCCTGTTACAAAATGCCATATTTTGTGTATAAAATATTGTTTATTGGAGCACAGTTGCTGGTGCCTGCCGGAGTTTGCTCATCAATAACTAACAAGGCAAAAAGAAAAAATCCTAGCAATGCATTTTGGGGGGACCACAGAACGAATGCAGTCTTTTCCTGATTTCATTGTGCACCGGTTTATCTTCCAAATTCAACCAGCTGCACTGGCATCTGGCCACGCTGAGAAGGTAAAACGGTTGCATAGAGTCCTGTATTAATAAAGGGCTTTGCACCGGGCCAGACTTTGGGTTGCTAGTGGTGAAAAGTGATGAACACAGTCAAGGGGCCAGAGAGCGAATCCCTGGCGTGATGCTCAGGCATGGGAACACGCTACCTGACTCTCTGGTCTGACCAAATCTGGTCTTCCATGACCAGAGCTGCTGTGGAAAACGTGGTTGGCTACAGGTTGTTCCGACAGCAGATGAGGAAAGAGAACTCAGTGCCTAAGGAAATCAATCAAAGAATCACCAGACATACGCTGTGAATGTAGCACCTCAAAGGGAAAACAGATGGACTAATGCATATTGATCTCCCACGGCTCATTGACACCCTTTGGAATAGAGGCAATAAAGGGCCTGCGGGGGTGGTGGCGTTGCTTTAATTGGAGGGGTTTAAACCACAGGGGATTAAAAAAAATCTGCAGCAAGTTCTTTGGTGAACTCTGAACCTCATTTTAGAATGCCGCCCTGAAGTCTTTTGAGCCAACAGCCAGAACCTAGAGAAGACAGAGGGCTTTGTCTCCAGCACCACCTCCCCGATTGCTCCACTCCCATGTGTTTATTTTTATTCTCCTGTTGCCTCAGTTTCCCCAGTTCCCCAAGCCTCTGGATATATCAACAGCAATAACACAGGTGCTACGGGCTGCCCATGGAGGACCCGGCGCTCCCCAGTAACGTGCACTTTGCCTTTTCTTAGGGAGTCCCTAACTAGTAGCTAAATTGGCATCAGGGGCCACTCAGTTCAGGTGCCACAGTCTTCCTCCAGGCATTCCCTGCACACTTTTGTCACATCCGAGGGGCGTTGCCACCTCCCTCCTCCCTAATGTTCTGGACCCCTTGAATTGCCAAAACGAAGGGAAAGGCTAGAGAGAAGTCAGGAAACATGCCGTGGCCCCGTCTTGGTCTGGGCTGGCCGGCTCACAGGTGGTGTGGGAATCTAGGCCACCAGGGAAAGTTAGTGTCACTGGGTTAGCCCAACTAGGAGAAAGTCACCTACAACACAGGGAGGTACAGGATGTGAATAAATTGGGTCATTCACTATTAGTTAATGGGGATCTTCAGGTATATTAATCCCAAACTGTCATGGCTGGGGAGAGATTCTGATCACAATCACTTTCTGTTTCCATCTTCTCTCCCTGTTGTCTTCCTCACTCTCTCCTTGACAGGTCAAATAGGAAGATGGTTTCTTTGGTCTTCTGTTCAATGCTGTTCCTAAGTGTGGCCAAGTGGTTACTAATGGAACCAGCAGACATTGCCATATAGGTCAGGGGTCTCTGAAACAAGGTAGATGCATTGAAGTAGCTCTGGATATATCTGAGAGTGAGATTGCTAACAAAAATGGGCCAGGCTATTTGTACAGGTTAGGTAGAGAAAGGAGAGGAAATCTTGGAACTTTCCAGAATGACAACCATCCCCTTGCTGAACCAAATCATCCAGTCCCCTCCCCCAGTCCCAAACCCCTAGAGCTTGTTTTATCATTTGCTAAGTCTGTAAAATAACCACTCAGTATTCCGGGACAAGGGTCTCTCATGGGCTTCCTCCCTCCTCATCCCTCACTCAAGGAATTTTGCAGATAAATCACCCTGTTAATCTCCTGCCCTGAGAGTTATGAACTGTAGGAAAGCAGGAGAATGTCGAAATGGGACTTGGGGATGGAAGGAAGCCCTCGATGAAAAATGAAGGGTGAATTTGCAGATGGGCAGCCCACAGTACGGATGGCTCTTCCAGAGGAGGGGAGTGATCGCACCACAGTGGCGGGGACAGGGGTGTTCTGCTCAAAACAACAAAAGTTGAACAGGCAAAGAGAGAGTTCGGGGAAAGGGGAAGAAAGAGTTAATTGCCTGAGGAAAGAAAGCGCTGTTCCAACTATGAATGAAGTTGAGGAGGTAGCCTGTTAGATCTGAAATGGCCCCTTCAGACTCACAAAGTGTTTGCTCCTGGGAAGAGAGGCCTTCCCTGGGCAGGGGAATCTCCTTCCGCTCGCTCCTCTTATTGGCAACTAGGTTTGCTCACTTGGTGCCCAGCGTGGAGGTGGCGAGGACAGAAGCAGACCCTCTGCTCCATGGCTGGGGGGGCCTTCCCCACTGATGGGGTGACTTGGGACAGGGGTGACGAGGAAGCCAGAGAGGAAAGGCAGAAATTCTTTGCTGGAATTCTCTTCCACCATGGGGGTGTGTACAGTGTTTGTGTCCAGGTAATGTGATATACTGGAGAAATACCAAGTGCCTATCCATCTGACACCAACTCAACCATTGAGAGAGAAAGAGAGGGGGAGGGGGAGGGAGAACACGAGTGAGAACAGTAAATAATACAGGCAGTAAACTCCATTCAGTAAACATCTTACACCACAGGGAGGGCATAAGATATATCTCTCTGTTGTTCCCATAACTTGTTCAGTTCCCTATGTGTCTTTTGTAATGTGGCAATTTAATTGATTTTCAAAGATAATTTCATCTTTATCACATTTTCTCACTGACTTTAGAGCAACTCCACTGTCTGTGTTTGTGTGTGCATGAAGGTACGTTGGGTGTGTGTAGCTATGAGTTGTGTTTGAGTATATGTGTTGCGAATATGTGCATGTGCATGTATGGATATTGTGCACATGGAGGTGTGTGTGAGCAGATTGTATTTGTGTGCAGGTGGACAATATTGTGGGTGTGTTGTTGTGCATCCGTCTATATCGTAGCATTGTGTACCAAGCACATTAGTATTCTGTCTGTCAGTTGGGCATATCTGTACTGAGGGCAGAGGTAGGAGGGTTTAACACTGGTAATTGTGGGACGTTCAAGAGGAAATAAATTCCTGCGAAATTCTCAAATGTATTTTGTATTTTCTCCCCTCCTCTGAATGCCCAGGTGAGTTTTTATAGTTGAATTTATCCTCGAATGCTGCCTAAAATTAAGTTTGGAGTGTGGGTATGTGTATGTATGTGTCTGTATGTACCTCTGTGAGTCCATGTCTGTGAATATGTGTGACTTTCTCAATTAGCTTAGAAACGGATGCAGAATGCTGAGATCCCCCTTCACAAATGAAGGGCTTTTTCCCACCATTGCTGGAAGTCCTGCTGAAGGGTGGTCTGCAGGTATCTGCTGTTTTGGGGGATTTGCAAGACTGAGGAGGGCAGGCCACACTCAATAACTGGTCAATGTGAACATATGTGACCAGACTCCTCACCCCAACATGGGACATCTTTGAAAGACCATCTCAGCTCCGGAGTGCCCCACGGGATTGGCTGAGGCTATCCCTGGGACTGTATCAAAGCTCAGCCTCCACCTCCATTTGACCCTGGTTTCTCCCCCTTTCCTCCAAAAATGTCCATCCCAAGAGCTCTCCCTAAAAGACATGCCGCATGCTAATTTCCATCTTAGAATCAGCTTCCAGAGAACCCAATTTGCAATGACATGGCAGAAACCAAACCTGGGACCACTGAGTCATCGTGTGGAATGGATATTAGCAGATATATGTTCCAACCTCTCCAACCCTTTATTCAAACTCATTCATTATGATGGTTATAAGCTCGGACCCCAAAGTTACACATTTGCTTTCAAATCCTAATTCTTAGTATCCCTGTGAGAATGAATAAGGTTTAACCTTTCTAAATCTCATTCACTATAAAGTAAGATAATAATAATACCTACATTCCAGGATTTTATGAGAATTAAATGATATAAGGTAGGCAAAGCCCTGATTAATATCCAGCACACAGCAAACACCCAGTAAATAAATATTAGCAGTTATTACTTTCTTGTTCTGTGCTTAGTAGGCGATTTATACATAATTACTGATGAGAAAATTTATAAACCAGAGTTTCGTAGAAAGTTAACTATATCTAACAAATCAACCACAAAATAACAATGCCATAGCAACGCTACTCTTGTCATAACCTTGAAATTCCTTTAAATGAGGATTGAAGCACCAAAATCATGAAGGCTGAACAGCAAAGGGCATCCGTGCTTGCCGGCACTCTCTGTCCCTGCTACCTCTCCAGCTGCAAGTTTTAAGAGCTCCTGACCAGGCAGACTCCTTAGTATGGGAGATTAATATAGTTTAGTATAGGGGAGGGAGCGGGAGAGAGGTGGCAAGGAGACTCAGTCTTTAAATAATATCAAGATGTATCAGGACGTGTGAAGAGGAAGTAGCCAGGGGATCAGTAAATCATCACATTGCAGAGAAGGGTGGGAAACAGGATCCCTCTGTGGTTGCCAGACTCTAAGATGGGCCCCAAAGATCCTTGCCCTCAGGTATTCACACACTTTTATGCTCCCCTTGTGTGTTGAGCAGTGCTGACCTACATAACTAACAGGTTATTGTGGAGCGTAACTTCCAGGACCAGGTCATAAGAGGCAATGCAGCTCCTCCTCACTCTCTATCTTGCCTCATTCATTCTGAGGGAAGCCAGTCACCATGTTATGAGGACTCAAGCAGCTCTGGATGAAGCTCGTTTGGTGAGGAGCTGAGGCCTCCCGCCGCCAGCCGTGTGAGGGCACCCATCTCGGAAGCAGATGTCCAGCCCCAGTCGAGCCTTCGGATGGCGGCAGCCTGGCTGGCACCTTGACTGCAACCCCATGAGAGACCTTGAGCCAGACCCTCCCAGCTGAGCCACTCCAAAATTCCTGACCCACAGAAACTGCAAGATGATAAATGTTTGCTGTTTTAAGCCTCTACGTTCAGGAGCAATGTGTTATACTACAGTAGATAATTGATATACCATCAATTTCCTTATTTGGAAAAGACATAATTTACCCAAATCCAGTTATTAGCTTAAATTATAAGAAATTGTCAGTATTGGATGATTTTCAATTCACAAAAATGGCAATGACACGTGGAACAACCTCTACATTGACCTAGGTAGGGGCTCAGGGGTCTGGGTAAATGCATGTCTGCTTGTAGAGTTATGGGATGCTTTGTTTCTATAAAGGCCCAAAAGTGAGGCCTTCAGCAGAGGCCAGCTGTGTTTCTGGAAGCTACTGTCATGGGAACGTAAAATCCTTCCAGCTCACCTGATTGTACATGCTCTTGACTTCCCAGACAGTCCCCAAAGCAAGGAGGAGGACCTGGATGGCCCTACTAACAACTCTCTTCCTTTTTCTTGGTCTCACATAGCTGCTTTCTAAAAGCCCCACAGTTCAACAAAGCTGCAAGTCCTACAAAGAAGTGGAAAAGCATCTTGTGACAGATAATTAGAGAGATTGGTTCATGGGCCCCGGACACAGCACTCCTGCAAAGCCTCAAAGAGTCCCTGGTGAACCATTTGCCGGCTTTAATTTCTCAGGGGCTGCTTCAGCAGGTGGCCACTAGCAGGTAGTCAATAGGGACCTTCTGGCCAAAGACTGGGAGCTCTTTGGAAAGGTCAAATCCAGGGGCCGGAGGGCACGGCTCATGAGGTCAGAGGGTCAGGCCCCGTCACTGTGACAGATGAAGCTGAGCATGTCTCTCTCTCTTTCTGGAAGCAAGGCCAAGCCTCTCGAGACAGGAGAGGTGGCGGGGGGAGGGTGTTGGGGGCTCTCAAAGAAAGGCGAGTCTGGTGTCTGGCCGGCACCTCTCAACTGGTCTTCATTAGGCGAGCCCGACAGCCCTATCTTCTGCCGCCCTCTGTCCCTGGCTGATGGGCTGCTGTCTCCAGACCTCTCAACTGTTCCTCATTAGGTGAAACAGTGCGCTTTTGTACCGCATGAAGCCTTCTTTGTTCCACCAGCCCGGCCAAGCTAGAAAGCCAGAAACTGATACAAAACAATGCCACTCTATCCTGAGGGGACCCCTTCCCTCCCCTCCTTCCTCCCCCCGGCTGGACAAGGAAGGGTGACTTTTCCCTCCCAGTCACATCGCTGGGCATCTAGCTGAGGATGTGTTCACTGGAGCTGAGGAAACATGTCGAACACAGACCGGTAGTTCCCAAACTTGGCTGCATATTGGAACCACCTGGAGATCTTCAAAATGTGTCTATGCCCGCCTCGCCCCACCCTTAGACATTCTGATCTGATTGGTCTGGAGAGCAGCCCAAGCATCAGGATCTGGAAAACCTCTCCATGTGACTCTAGCATACAGCAAAGTTTCGGAACGACTGGCCGAGACAGAGAACTTGCTGTCAGAGGCCATGCCCATCTGCCCTCCTTTGCACACTTTAAGATCGGGGGATGGTACAAAAAAATACTTTACCCCTTGCAGGGCATGGTGCATCCTTCAAACATGCAACTGCACGACAAGCAGGAAGGCCACACCTGTATGTGCCAGGTGGGCATGCAGCTCTGTCTGAGAAGGCAATGTGGACACAACCAATTCAAAGGCAGAGAAGTGTTTTCGTCTTGGCTTTCAGCATTTTAAATCATGCACGGATATTTTAAGATCCCTTGCAGTTGTGCCCCTCTTCATCCTCCCTGATCCTTACCACTGAGCTCTCTCTAGGGAAAGAAAAAATACAGACACACACACACACACACACACACACACACACACACACACACATCCTCGAAGATAGAACTGGTGTCAGGGAGACTTGGTTGGCTAGAGACAGGTTGTCTTCCAGCTCCCATGCCCAAAGCAATGCTTAAGGGGTTATTGATCCCAAAACTATCGAGCTCTGACGTGTCTTGGTACCTGCTACCTGTCTATAGGCAGAGAAGAAGAAGATGGGGTGCAATTTTAGGATGGACAAAGAAAGGTTCTCTTCCCACATCCTGGCAGGCCCCAAATTATTTCCCCTCCCAAAGTCTACTAGTAACAGTCTCACCTATCACCCAGGCCTGAAATAGTAGCATTACAGATTTATATGGTAGAGCCTCTCACACCACTGTTTCTAGGAGTGGATGTTAGGTAGCAATGCCAGATTTCACAAGTAAAAATATAGGACTCTCAGTTACATTTGAATTTCAGGAAACAGTTGTTCACTTAAAATTCAAATGTAACTAGGAGTCTTGCATTTTATCTGGCAACTCTAAAGTAAGGAAAAGCTTAAGAGCTGTTGGCATGTTGGTGTGAATTCATTCAGCTAGTTGGCTCTTTGCTTAGCCATAATCGTTTCTGATGGAAAGGAAGCTTCCAATGGGGACAAGGAGGTAGCAGTCGTAACTTTGCGATGCTGTTCTGAGAAGGATTCTAAGGCCGCGGCAATAACTGGAGGGAAAGCCATGATTGATTAGCAATGTCTGCCCTGGGCCCAGGATGGACGGTGCAGGCATGTAAGCTACATATGTATAGCCATAAGTCAGCTTTGTAATGACATGTAATAAATGGTATCACTGGAATGTTGCACTTAGGGTCATTTTTTTTAATGAAGGAAAAGATGGACAAGCACGGTTTGTCAATGAAGTTGTAAAAGAAATGGAAAATTGGCTGTCTTGAAAAATAAGAAACTATTCACTACATAGAAACTATACTTTCTCCTTCTTGGACTTCTGTTTCTTGCTCTTCCCCTAAAGCAGGTCTCCTGCTGCCAGGCACCCAACAGGTGCTTGACACATGAGTGTCAATTCAACACGCTGCATTAGAGTCACAGAGGGAGGCTAATGGAGATAAAAGCGAAACAGATTTTGACCACTACCACCCTTTCTGCCACCAGGCATATAAGGAGTAATCTAAGGTCATGTGATGGTGAAACTGTTGGGCCTGTAGGAAAAATCTTTTTGAGGAATTCATGTCATTGGGTTTTCCTGCTCTCCCAGAGATCTGAAGGCAACAATTCCTCGCCCACACACCTCCGTTCTTCTGCAGTACTGAGAACCATGGCTCCTTCCTGGCTACGGATATTGAACCAGAAAGGAAGTCAAGAGCCACCAATGAATGGGAATGCCCACCTTTGAGTACATTTCAGACGGCAGAAGGAACCCATTCATCAAACTGTGAAATCTTCCCCCACTCTCCAGGAAGAATGGCCATGAAGTGCTTGTAAATACATGTCCTCAGGTTTAAACAAATTGCATCATTATTTTTATTTTTTGAGGGGAGTCCATGTGAAGGGGATGAGAGGCATGCTCGGGTATTTGTCCTACACACAATGCATGCCTGGGTCTTGTGCTGTTTCCGTATCTTCTGCCCAAGCCAACTGGCCAGCTTCATGGCCCCTCAAGAGGAGAGGGTGCCAATTCCTAACATTCTATTTTCATACTGTTTGATGATAAAAATCGCCCCAGCAGGACAAATGACAGTGAACAAAAACAGGAAGCAGCCCCCTGATTAGATAGGGACAGGGTGGCTTGTGGAGTAATAAACAAAATGACTAAAATGACAAATGATTGGGCCATGGACACTGCCGGCCCCTTCCTGAATAGGCCAAGAATAAATGGAATGAAGAAATCAGGAAAGAGGTCATGGCTTGGCCTGTAAGTGGAGGTAAAGGAGGCTTGCCCTGTGGCATCACTTTGCAAGATCTTCCTTGAGTGGCCTCTTGGGTCAAGGCCATTGGGACAACCATCTGGTTTTCAGCTAATTCTATCGAAAACCTTGCCTAGGTGATGTAGTATAAGACATTACTTTAAAATTTGGAGATCCTTTGAAATATACAGTCTTAGAGCCTTAGCCAAAACTGTCATCTGCTACTCTTGGACAGTAGTTCTCAGCTGGGGAGGGAGATGGTAATCTTGCTCTCCAGGGAACATTTAACAATGTTTAGAGGTATTTTTGTTGTCACAACTGGTGGTGCTATTGGCATCTAGTAGGTAGGGCCAGACTATAATGCCCAGGATGGCCCCTAACAATAAAGAATTATGGAGCTCCAAATGTTAATAGTAAGAAAGTTGAGAAACCCTGGTCTAGGATAAGTTTAGAAACAGATCTAGGTATAGGTACAGGTACAGATATAGTTATAGCTATGAACATGAACATATGATATCTGCCCGGAAAGTATCCAGCCATTGTTAAGATAATGAGGACAGTTACATGGCTGCATACTTTCCAGACAGACTTCATAGATATAAACATAGATGTATATTGAATTCATTCTGCAAAGAAAGAAGAAAAAGAAAGGCCTAAATTTATTTCCGATAGCAACATCTTCAGAGGGAGAAATCACTAGGAAAGTGAAACTTAGACACTCCCTATTAAGGGAGCAGGCTCCGGGCCTGCTCTGACCATGGGTCTCACCTGACCATCCCAGCCAAGGTCATGTCCAAACTCCACCTACAACACTTACTTCCTGCGTGGTCTTTGGCAAGTTTCTTATTCTTCCTGTGTCTTAGCTCCACATTTATGAAGTTGACCTAACAACTTCTACCTCATATAGCTGTGGTAATAATGAAATAGGATTATGAGTCCATGGCCAATAAATACATTGCTTGAAACCTAGTCAAATAAGAGGCATTCAATAAATCACATCTGTTATTAATGGTATCATCATCTTTGTTTTTGAATTTTAACATATATTTCAAGTATTTCTCCTTCATATCCAAAGGGATTCTTTGCAAACAGGAGGCATGATTTAGGCTACCGGGATGCTACGACAGGACTCTCTCCATCTCAGTTTCAGCTGAGGCTATAAAAAAATAAAGATCAATAGACAAGCTCATCAAGTGGTTTCCTTGAAGTCTTCTCTCCAGGACAGGCTGTGACCAACTAAGATGAAACTAGGACACATAACCACTTTGGACAGAGGCCTGCACTTCCATGACGCAGATTCACATTCCAGTGGCCCCTGGGCCATGTGAGAGGAGTGTCGGCTTGGAGCTTTCAGGTACCCTCTTGGGCAAAGGGTTGGAAATGCAATTTCCATGCAGTCTTTTGGAAGCTCCACCCAGGTAGTCGAAGCTTTAGCACCTTCCTTTGGAAGGTGGGAATGTTTAGACCAATTGCTTTCAGCCCTTAGTCAAAACTCCACCAGAAAGTCCCATTTTGAATGCCTGTTATGCTAGGTTAAGGAGAATAGAACTCATAATACAGTAGAAATAACATTAATTTTAACAACACTTAGAGTTTTATGAGGCCCATCAGATGAAAAAGAATATCTAATAGTATCTGTCTACATAGAGGCGGGACCTGGCCTTCCCCATGATTGCAGTGAAGGCTCAGACACTTGTACGAACCTCATCGTTGCAAGAGCCTCAGAAGGTTTGTTCTCCTGAGTACTCACTTCCTGTACAAAGGGATGAAAAACCTTTGTGATGTGCTCTGCAGATGGGGTTAGATAACTGTGAGGTTTTGGAAGGAGGGAAGAATTCACCTTTGGCTAATCTTGGTACTGGGTGGGGTCCTCAGCACATAATTGGCCCTCAGTATGCATTTATTGAATTGAATGAGCAGCCATGTTCTAGACAGCTGAACTGGAGATATGTGTCCTCTCTATTTAATTAAAAATGTGGGTCACATCAGCCCAGTGTCTTACCCTAATAGTTTGGAGCGAGAAAGAGGTTAACTGGCTGCCCGTGGCTCCTGAATGAATTCCTGCCACAGGCCCTACAGATTAGGCAGCGGATCATGTGGTCCCAGTCCCAGGCTGGTCCAAGGGAGGAAATCTGACCCACAAGAGACCATCCGTATGCTGGCCAGTCATCCAGGGGTCATGTAGGGCACTGTCCACTGAGGCATGACTCAGTCCATAAATCCTGTTCTTAGAACTTGGAAACCAAGCTGACAGTGGTTGAGGGTCACTGGTAGCAAGAGGTCATGATGGGGAATGATGAGGCCATGGCCCTAGCCACTGTAAGCAGTGACAGACACCACCCCAAATGAAAATCACTCAACGTTCAAAGAAAGAGGTTGTAGAAACAAGAACTGGCTGAGACATGCTCATTGGACATCCTTAAGGTAAACTGATGAGTTACCCTGCCAAGTAGCATTTTCATAAAGGAAAAAAAAATTCCACTTGATAAGATCTAAGCAGCATGATGAAATCAGTTCTTAAGGTATTGTGATGTCTTTGGGCTGTGACACACTTATGTTCTTCCCCCAATGGGAACATAATCCTATGAAATGGTTAGGTTTTGGATGCAAGGAAAATTGATTCATTTCATCCCCCAAAACAAATTCTATGGGACTTACTAACTTACCAGAATCCAGACTAGAGACCACATGACTGCTTCTATCATTTCCTATAATGTCAGTTCCTGAATGGCCATGACACAAAAGTCAAAAGTTGCAAGACAATAGCCTAAGAAGGAATAATGGTATCTGTTATTTTTGTCTACCAAGCATTGCATGCCTAACTATCTTCTAGAAACAGAATCTGAATTTTCTCTTGCTTTGGAACACTGCTGCTCACCCATTCCATGAAGTTTCAATGGGCTACAAAGCATAAGTCCCAGCCTCCTGTTCACGGGTGTAGGTATGCCAACCAAATTGGTTGTTACAGGATCTCATCCCACAGGCCAGACCGATTGTCACAAAGACTGGGGAGCAGTTCTGCAAGCCAAGAAATCATGATGCTTGCCTGGGAATTTTTACAAACATACCAGAGGAAAAGGAGCTTTTTATTTTGGAGTCACTAATCTGGGTCTACGTAAACCTGAATTGCCTGTGATCGTGACCTGTTCCTTCCCCTCTCCCCCACTTAAAGGGGAAGCATATTAGCTGTAGAAGAAAATGGTACCAACATAGAAGGATAAATAGAGCTAAAGATGAAGAGAAAGAGAGACAAAGATAGCAAGGGAGGGACAGAGAGCAACTCTTTCTTGGAGTCTCTGAAGTCCTGAAAATGGGTCCATCTTTGAATTTCATAGTTAGATGAGCCAATAAATTACTTCGGTTTTTTTTTTTCTTTAATTGATTTGGGTTTCTGCCACTTGTAACCAAAACAATGTGGCTAATAGATGGTGAGTCTGGGAACATTTGAATGAAAGAACCCAGTGATGAAGAGTAAACTACGTTCTTTACTAAGATCACAGTAAAGATCAAAAATGACCAACCCATCCCCACCAACCTTGTCACATGCTGCTCAACCATAAAATGAGAAAAAGTGAAGAAAACACTTTCAGTGGAACTTTCCTGGAGGGGATTACATGAAAAAATGGAAAAAATATTAATAATTAGTAAAATATGGAGTTACAGAAAATTATTCCTACACACAAAACTACCAAATATTGGTGACAAAAATTAAAATAGGTACAAATAAATGGAAAGATACCCTGTGTTCATGGACTGGAAAAATTAATATTATTAAAATGTCCTTATTACTCAAAGCAATCTACAGATTCTACGCAATATCTATCAAATTCTAATGGCAGCTATTATTGTAAAAAACACACTGGATTTAAGAGACTTAGTATAACCAAAGAAAAAAAAAGTAAAATATTACTAATGATTTTTATATTGGTTACATGTTGAAATTTTTATATATTTGGTTAAATAAAATATATTATTAAAATTTTAAAAAATTCTAATGACATTTTTTTTACCAAAATGGAAAAATCAATCCTAAGATTTGTGTGGAACCAACAAAACACTCTGAATAGTCAAAGCAATCTTGGGCAAGAAGAACAAAGCTGGAAGCATCACACTACCTGATTTCAAAATATACTACAAAGCTATAGTAATCAAAATAGTATGGTACTGGCATAAAAACAGACACACAGACGAATGGAACAAAATAGAGAGCCCAGAAATAAATCCACACATATGCAGTCAACCAATTTTCAACAAGGGAACCAAGAATGCACAATGGGGAAAGAATAGTCTCTTCAATAAACAGTGCTGGGAAAACTGGATATCCTCCTGCAGAAGAATGAAATTGGACACCATACATAAAAAAAATGAGCTCAAAATGGATTAAAGACTTAAATGTAAGACATGAAACTGTAACATTCCTAGAAGAAAACATAGGAAAGAGCTCCTTTACATTGGTCTTGGAAATAGTCTTTTGGAAATGACACCAAAAGTACAGGCAACAACAGCAAAAATAAACAAGTAAGCCTACATCAAACTAAAACGCTTCTGCACAGCAAAGGAAATAATCAACAAAATGAAAAGGCAACATAAGAAATAGAAGAAAATATTTGCAAACCATATATCTAATAAGGGGCTAATGTACAAAATATACAAGGAGCTCATAAAACTCGATAGCAAAAAAAATAATAATAACATGATTATTAAATTGGTAAAGGACCTGAATAGATATTTCTCCAAAGAAGACATCAAAATGGCTAATAGGTATGGGAAAATGTCCTCAAAATCATTAAACAAGAAGGAAATGCAAGTCAAAACCGCAATGAGATATCACCTGTTAGAATGGCTATTATTTAAAAAAACAAAAAAGATGACAAGTATGGGCAAGGATGTGAAGAAAGAACCTTTTACACTGCTGGTGGGAATGTAAATTGGTGCAGCTGCTATGAAAAACAGTACAGAGGTTCCTCGAAAAAGTAAAAACAGAGCTACCATACGATCCAGCTATCCCACTTCTGGGTATATATCCAAAGGAATTGACATCAGGATCTTGAAGAGATATCTCACTTCCATGTTTATTGCAGCACTGCTCACAATAGTCAAGATATAGAATCAACCCAGATGTCCAATAACAGATGAATGAATTTTAAAAAGTGGTCATAAAAATGTATATATATTTATGGTGTACAACATGATGTTTTGATATATGTATACATTGTGGAATGGCTAAACAAGCTCATTAACATATATGCACTACCTACTATTTATCACTTTAAAAATAAATAAGTAAAATTATTTTTAAAATAAAAGAAAGAAAATGTGATATATGCTGACAGTGGAATAATATCCAGCTTTAAAAAAGAAGAAAATCCAGCTATTTGCAATAACACAGGTGAACCTGGAGGACATTATGCTTAAGTGAAATAAGCCGGACACAGAAGGGAAAATACTGCACGATCTCACTTACATGTGAAATCTAACGTAGTCAAACTCGTAGAAGGAGCGTGTCAATGGTGGTTGCCAGGGAAATGGGAAAGCGATGGTCAAAGGAAACAAAATTTTAGTTGTGCAAGATAAATAAGTTCTGGAGATCTACTATGCAGCATAGTGCCTATAGCTAACAATACTGTATTACATACTTAAAATTTGCCAAGAGGGAAAATCTCATGTTAGGTGTTCTTACCACCAATAACAATGACAGCAGCAACAACAACAATGATAATAATAAAGGAGCAGGAGGAAATTTTTGAAGGTGACGTATATATATGTCTGTGGCCTTGACGGTGGTGACGGCCTCATGTGTGTATACTTACCCCCAAACTCATCAAGATGCATACATTAAGTATGCACAGCTTTTTCTATGTCAGTCATTCCTCAACAGAGTGGTTTCAGAAAAGAAAGAAAACAATTCTAGTTTATTTTTATCAGGCTTCCAGAGCCTCTAATTTGTTAATCGTACAACTGGACTCTCCCAAAGAAAAATATACTATTCAGGGACCTGGTTTAAAAAAAAAGGGAAGGCGGCTTTGGACACGTTGATCAAGGTCTTGTTTCTAGGCCAGTTCAATCAAGTTACCTTTCACATCCCATTTAGGACAAATGACGCTGCACTCTGTGCTGACACCAGGAAGAAAGGAAAGGCCAGCTAATGCCAGAGGGAGGGCACAGGGCCTCAGGGCGGAGGGAGACACTCTCCTGTCCTTTTCCTTTCGGTCACTCCCAGTCCAACAATCGAGTGAGCCCTCTGTGTCCACCACGTGCCCAGCACTGAATGACGTGTTAGTGACACACAGATAAACAGGACACAATTCTTGTGTCCAGGAAATTCTAGCCATGGCAAAGGACAAATAAAGATATCTAAATACACGGCAGACACGGTTGGGAGGGGACGGGAAAACTTCCCGGAGAAGATGATGCCCAGGATGTCAGGAAACGGGTAGAGGGCATTTTGAATTTGTGTGAAAAATCACCAAGCCCACCCCAAAGTTCCTCTTGTTTTAGGATTGACAAGTCAGGCCATCCGCATGACCCTCTTCTGAATGTATCTGCCCCTTCTGTTGGCCTTCCAAAGCCACATGGTTCACTTTTGCTACAGAACAGCGATCCGCGGAAATAATTGACATAGATTAAGCTACGGGCAGGCTGTATAGATCATGGGCTCAGATCTAATTCCTGCCTGGTCCACTCAATTACGCAGGAGCTCCTTACTGGAGAAGCAGGTGTAGTTACTGTAAATAAGTTCAACTTTGGGCACGGATGTCATTGGGTAACTGCATTTGCCATGCTGGGGTGATACATAAGGAAACCATCAGCAGTGTGATGGTTGAGCTTGCAAAGACATAGCCCTCCTCTCCCGACAGCCTAGAATCTTCAAGGCAGGCTGAGATGGAGGGCAGGAAAGGCACCGAGAGAGCTAGCTGGAGGCTGGGGTCCTAGTCCTGGCTCTGTCTTTAATTCATCGTGTCACCTTGACTTAAGTGCTTTCCCTTTGTCAGGTCTCAGTTTTCCTTTCTGTAGCATGGAGGAATGAGATTAAAACACCAAGGTAGAGAATGAAGGCAGGAGAATGGTTGATATATCAAGATCTAAATTAGACTGATGTTTGTTTGAATCCCAACTCAATACCTTTATCCACTCTAGGCCTCAGTTTTGTCATCTGTACAATGGGAATCATAATTGTACCTACTCTTCTACTATAACTTGATTAAGATGATGTCTATTATAGGCCTGACACATAGCAGGTGCGCAATAAGTATGGATTATTAGCATGGCCCATCATAATTATTAAGATTTTGAGGTCATTCATTTATTCAACAAAGTTATTTAAATGTCCCTTATATTTCAGGTACTATACTAGTTTCTAGAGTGTATTACTTACCTATTGCTGTGTAACAAAACTTAGTAGTCTAAAATAAAAGCAAATGTGTATTGTCTCATAGTTTATGTGGGTCAGGACTTAGCTGAAGCCTGGTGCTGGCTTAACTGGGTTCCCTGTTTAAAGGCCTTACACAAGACTGCAATCAAGGTGTCCCCTGGGGCTGCAGTCTCATCGGAAGGCTCCACAGTTCCTCGCAGGTTGCAGAATGGAGGGCCCAGGTCTTTCCTAGCTATTCCTTTCCATGGGGGCTTCTGCACACAGCTGCTCACCAAAGTGGGAGCTAGCTTCCGCCAGAGACAGTGAACAAGAAAACCAGACAGGGCACATAAAATAGACGTCACTGTCTCTGTAACTAATCTTGGAAGTGATATCCCATATTTTTGTTGTATTCTATGCATGGGAGTGAGTCAATAAGTCCACCCTACACTCAAGGGCAGAGGATTGCACAATAGCGTCCCACGCTAGGAGGTGGTGTTACTGGGGGTCATGTGAGAGGCTGCCTACCACCGAAGGATAGAAACACGGGAAAAGTCACAATTACTACACTCAAGGGACTTATATTCCAATGGGGCAGACTAAGAAGGAAGTAAATAAATGCAAACGTGGGATTTTAGCAGAGGATAAAGTGGGGACGCAAAGCACAGAGTGGTTCTATTGGGGATCATATGTGCTGCTTCTGCATGGAGGGGTGGGTGGTGATGAGGTCTGACGCCCACGGTGGGAGAAGGAGCTCCAGAACCCAGCTCAATTTATAGCTTTGCGATAAACACTGCAATGGCACGTGGGTGAATATTACAAGGTCTCCGGCCCCTCTTCCCTCTGCCCCTTCCCCATGTTACAGATGAAGACTGAGACTCTGAACTGCTAATTCCCTTGCCCAATACCCCACGGGTAAGAACTGGCAGAGCCAGATCTGTAGAAAGTCAGAGTTCAAGCTCTTACGAATGTCAACATGTTTTCTTTCCCTCCCCTGGGCCCCCAACCTTTATAGGTGACATAATTTTGGGATGCTATCAGCTCAGCCCAGAAAGCCATTTTCCGAAAGGTGGATCAGAGCCTTTTAAGAAGGGTTAAATGCAACATGCAAGACACATGCAATGTACTCAAAATTTCCTTCCAGTTGCAGCACACTGAATCTCAAACAGCGTTTACAGTGTTCACCACTGCAAAGCTCATAGTCTTCCATTTGTTTGTTTGCTTGCTTTTATTGGCAAGAATCAAGTAGACATTTTACTGGCCTCAGAAAGGTTACAGGAGGATGTCCTTTCTCCCCGAGCCAGAGTACTTTCTTGTTGAGGTACTGGGGAAGGAAAGTGAGCCTCAGAGAGCTTGAGGCAACAATGATAGAAATAAGAGAGGAGGCTTCAAGGCACCATGGCTGGGGTGGCAGATGCTGTTGGAAGATTCCCCCTGTACATCTGGCCATGATGCCCTGGTGGTGTGGATTTCAGGGATGGCGCCAAGAACAATGGGCACCTGGTGAAGGAGAAGTGGATGGGGATTATTATCCCTGTGTTTCTGGGTCCAGAACAACATAACTTGGGTATGTAGAACACTTGCGGTAGCACATACTTCCACTCATCTTCCCTCCAACATGTGCATGGAGCCAACGTGAGCAAACACAGAACTGGTGGAGGGTGACTTGATAACCTTGGGGTGGGAAAAGCCTACTTCATGACATAGAATCCAAAAGCCATAAGATAAAAATCTGTCATTTTGACTTTCTACACAAGACAGAAAACACCAAAAAAATCTCATAAGCTAAGGCAAAAGACAAACTAAGGAAAATATTTGCAACATATATCACGAACAAAATGGCAACTTTCATCATATGCAAAAGGCTGCTAGAAATTTTTAAAAAGGCCAACAACTCAACAGAAAAAAACAAATGATGAATATGAACAGAGATCATAAGGGAAAAAAAATGTTTTCAAGGTCATTCTTGTTGGTGTAAGAAAGAATTTTTTTAAGTAAAAGAAAAAAAAAGGATGCAAATGTTCCTTAAACATCACTTATAATAAAGGAGAAGCAAATTAAAACCAGCAGAGATACAGTTACCTATTACACTGGTAAAAATTTTTAAAAATTGACAGTGTACTTTTTCGCAAGACTGTGAGGGAAGCAAGAATTCTAATAGAAGATAATAGGATTGTATGTTAGCGTCAGCTCGTGCTCACATCCTTGTTCGAATGGCTTTACCATGCAGTAGCTCTGTGATCTGGGGTAAGATTTCTCTAAGCCTCAATTTCCTCATCTGTAGAATCTATTGGTCTTGTATTAGGATTAAATAAGACAATGCACGTACAGTTCTTCATATAATGCCTGGAACAGAGTAAGTGCCCGATAAATATTCATTCATGGTGGTGGTGGTATTGTTAGCGGTTGGTAGAATTACTGTTTTTGTTGCTGTTAATCTTATCAGCCCATCGGTGAAAGATTAGTATGAAAAAAATAAATGAGGCCCCACCAGTTGATCTTTATCTCATGCTTTTAAGAATTTTAGTTACTCTAAATCTGTGATGTTGGAACCATACATCCAACACGGAACCTCTATTGAGAGCACCCTCCCTGCAACAGTTTCCAAAAGCCACCTTCCTGGGGAAGGGGTCAGGGTACTAAGACTGGGAAATATTCTTTAGAATACCCAAGAACTGACTCTCCTGGTCTCTTGGCTTTAGTCAGAATAATCTTGATGTTGTTTTTCTTCTTACGGTCTCACAACCAAATCTCGCAACATCTCCCCCATCTCACCACCTCTCCAAAGTTTTGTTCACAAATAATAACACACAGTGTGCTGCATTTTGCAAAATACTACAGAATTTTATGTCTCTTCTCCTTCAGACTCAGCAGTGACTCTGTGATGTAGAAATGAATGATTAAATCCCTTCACAGATTTAGAAAGTGAGGCTCAGAGAGGTTGAGTGAGTGGTCTAAGGTTGCACAGCTAGTAAACACTCTTCCTCACAACACTAATATTACTCCTAACCCAAAACTTCCAATCTACCTACACCGCCTGGTCTCACCATCTCACCATCATTGTTACCCTGCTCACTCCTGCCTTAAATCTTCTTTGATAGAATCAACCACTTATCTATCTTTGCATAACTCTTTACCAATTTAAAATTTAGCAATGTGAATAAACTGAACACTAAGTTGGTTTTCTCAATGCATGCACCCTTGGTCCCTGAAAACCAAGCTCATTCCTTCCCAATATGCCCTCTGTAATAATCTTAGCTACAGTGTGCTAACATTATAGGCCAAATAGTATACTAGGCACTTTCCATGAATTATCTAATTTAATCTTCATAATAACACTGTAAGGTAGACATTACTATCCCCATAGACAGCAGAGTCAGAGAGATTAAGTCACTATCCCAGGGTTTTTAACTAGTAAGTAACACGCTGAGAGGTGACTGATTAGGATCTGAAATCCATGCCACATTGTCTCCCAATTACTTTTCTATGTTTGATCAACGTGCAAGAATCAAAAGGGAATTCACTATAAAGAAAATGCGTTACATACAGTGGAATATTATTCAGCCCTAATAAAGGAGGTCCTACCATTCGTGGCAACATGGATGAACCTGGAGGATATTAAGCTAAGTGAAATAAGCCAGACACAGAAGACAAATACTGTGTGATTCCACTCATATGAGGTATCTAAAGTAGCCAAACTCCTAGAAGCAGCGAGTGGAATGGTGGATGCCAGGGGTGAGGCGGTGGCGGTGGTGGGGGGAGGGGTAGAAATGGGGAGTTGCTATTCCACGGGTGTAAAGTTTCAATTACGCAAGATGAATAAGTTCTAGATATCTGCTGTACAATATAGTGCCTGTAATGAACGATACCATATTATACGCTTAAAAATTGTTAAAAAGGTATATTTCATGATAAATGTTCTTATTGCAATAAAAGAATTAGAGCGGAAAGAATTTCGTTTAAAAATAACACAAAGGAAGTGTTGAAACATAGTAGCAAAATACCTAACTTTGCTAACACTTAATACCACCAACTGTTAAATGGGTCTAGAATAGTAGCTACCTTCTAGGGTTATCTGAGGATGGAATGACATGACCACTGTGCTGTTTGGCATAGTGCCTGGAACATAATCAAAGCCCAGTTAATGATCCTTGTTATTGTTTTTGTTGTCAACAGCAGAAGCAACATTATTACTCCAGCACCCAAACAGGCCGCCAAGAACTGATGCTCTCCCATCGCATATCTTCTTGCACAGCAATTGTTTCCAGCCAGCAAAAGCAAAAAGGCTGACAGGCAAGTGAAGACCTCCAGCCCCACCTCAGAAAAAAGGAACATTCCATAAACTGCCCAATCAAATAAACCATTCAAGGGACCCTGGGGGTTTAAAAACTCTTCAAACTGAAAATTATAAAAACAAGTTACTTTATCATATCTAACAGCAGTCCAGCTATAATGTCAACAATGTTCTAATTCTTAGAATGAACAAAGCTCGAATCAAGTTTTGGCAAGTTTTCCGAGACTATATATTTACGTAAATTATATGATACCATAATGTGACACATTCCCTTCACAGTGGGCTTTTTGCAGCAGGATCATAAAAAGGGTAATTTTTTTCAGAAATACTGGAAGGTTTTATCAATTTTCCTTAGGACCCTGCCTTAATCCTTTGATACACAAATCATTCTCATTTGAAGCACCCGCTGGGTCAACTGGCACGATGCCGCCACAGTCTCATCCATCGGATGCTTTGCTTGTAATAAGAGCCGCTCTCCAGCAAAATTTTCATCCGCTTTATGAAATCCTGCATCTTTTGCAAGATTTGCAATTCCACTTTGCAATCCATTTGCATCATATTTGCATGGTACTGTGAGATACCTATAGCATCTGGCAATCTGTGAGGGAGTGTCTACCAAAGGTATTGATGTGCTGGGAGTAGTTATCCTCGTGCAAAATGGGCTGGGATGTTTGCTAGGGAATATGTGCTTAAGTGATGAGTTTACTGGTAATTACTTTTATAACACAATGTGTGCTTCCCTACACAACTCTGTAAAACATGGGCTCAGATGATGAATTTTCAATTGATGGGATCTTCTAAACTTTGTTTCTAACCCTTGAATGCTCACAATATCATCCAGTGCATACTACAGTTAATCCTCTTGGCTTGAGCTGGAGTAAGTTTCTATCCATAAAAACAAATATTTCTTGACTAAACCCTCCAGACACTTGAGTTCTCACATTTATCTTTTTTTATTGTTTCACATGAATTATTTAGACTTGCTGGAATTGTGTTAATGTCAAAAAATTGAGTAATATTTCCAATAATAATTCCTAATAGTTGAGTAGCTCTGAGCATTAAACAAAGGGTGTTTATATGCACTGAGTCTTCATTACATAAGAATTGATTATCTCACACTAACACAGTAATGGGGTTACATTGAGAAGCAAAAAGCCGTATGATATTAAAAAAGAACTGAATGAATGGCCACTTATAAAATTAATACCCATTCCCATATCATTCCCCATATAATTGACTCATTTGGTGACCTGGAGCAAATAATTTCACCTCTTTTGTCCTCAGTTGCCCTGTGTGTTGAAAACTGAAGATGAAATCATCCCAAATTGGAGATTTGTACATTAGCTAAAGTATGGAAAAGCTTTTCGATCAGTAAATTGAAGTCAAAAGAAAGGTATTTGCAAGCAGGACCAGAGAGTTGTCTCTCAATATCAGGTTTCCTTTTCTACTATATTAATTGAACAATTGGATTTTAGCTGGGCTGCCCACTGCCAGGATCCCTTGCAGCTAAGCGGGAATATATGATTAAGTTCTGGCTCATGGACAAAGAAAAATGTGGTTATACCCTGGGTTATACCCTTAGTGAAGGAACTTTTCTTTCTTACCTTCATTTTTCTCTTTCCACTGGCTGGAATACAGACTTGGTGGTAAAATATCTAAAAAAAAAAAAAAAATCAACAATGAAAATACTCTAAGAATGATGAAGAAAAAAAGCTATAATTCTGAGCCCCTGAAAACTCCCAAGATGCAGGGACACCAAACCAGCAGAGTCTCTTATATGCGGGAGAAATAAGTGTCTACCTATTTAAGCTACAGTTATTTGGGGTTGCTACTCTAGCAGCTGAACTATATCCTACCTTGGATTTTCCTCTAATCTGCCGTCTAATTAAATTCACCTTTATTATGCAACTCCCATGTGCAAGACAAAGAAACAGAAGGCAACATCCATAAGTGGCTAAAAATATGGGTTCTGAAGTCAGATTGCTGTCTCCAAATACAACTCTATCACTTTCTGGCAGTATGACAGGTGAAAGTCATTTAACCTGTCCAAATCCCTGGACTGCTTATCCATTCATGGGTATAGTAAGAGCAGCTACCTCAAGGGGTTGATGTAAGGTTTACCAACATGAAAAGAATTTAACACAATGACTGGTACCTGTCCAGTATTCAATAAAGGTTAATCATAATTATTGCAGGGAAAGGTGTTTTCAGGCTGGAAGACACCCCAATGCTAAATTCACTTTGGGGGTCTAAAGCTAAAGCGATGTCATCGGAGATTGGTTCACGCAAATTTTTGCTCATCTACTAAGTCAATTTCCTTCTGAGATGTGAACTTGTTTTCCTTTTGGCAAGTTCCCACGTTTCAGTTGAAAAAGAATTTGGAAAAACTATCATCTGCCTGCTTTTAGATTCAGTTTGGGTTTGGAAGGTGGGTGTCAAGCGTATGGGTAAGGTGAGGCAACAATTGGCACTCACATCTTTCTAAGACTGTGCCTGTCACTTTCACCACATGGGCCAGCCATGTGCCTGCTCATTCTCAGATCATTTTCCTGTTCTGTTGTCTTTCAAGTCACAGATACTACATTTCCCAAGCTCCGTTGCCTTCTGGCTTTCTAGTAGGCTCACCCAATGGGAGGCTCAGGTAGAAGACTAAAGGGAGGGAAGAGGAAGCAGCTGGAGTATTTCTCACCCCACACACCTATCCTGCTTTGGCAGCAGCTACAGCTACTTGATAATGTTGGCTATTCTTGAAGGTCCTGGCACCTAGACTCTGGTAGTACAAGCTCCTCTTTTTGTTCTTTTTTCCTAGGTAGAGTAGTGACCTCCTGCTACTGTCTGCTGTTTGCTTCCTCAGTCCTTCCATCACCTATGGATTCAATTCCCTGCATTAAATACTCTGCCTGAAGAACCTTTAATGATGCCTGTTTTCTGTCTGGACCCTGATGGATATAAGATGATAACTCCAGCATCAAATGTGCCACCTTGTATGTCCTGGGAATTCAATGTATATTTGTTGAACAAACAAATACTTGAAGCAGAAAGATGCTAATATAATCACCCTGCACTTGGTCTTCTGACTCCTCCAAGAGTTGCAAGGCTGAAAAACACCCCATAGGAGATACTCGCTTCTGTTTGTAAGGGCTCTCAGCTGGCTCAGTCACTGTATATTTCAAAACATTCACCTTTTAGGGCTCCATTTCTGGTCTGATTCCCCCAGAGTAGTAAACCTCAAGCCCTCAACTCTCAAAAAGTCCTCAACTCTCAAAAGCAGTGAAGCATTTCTTCTGGGGACCTTGTGGTGATAGGATGATCTAGCTGAGAGCAGGATAGATGAGGTAGGTGGAGGAGGAGAGGGTGAAGAGAAAAGCATAACTTCTCTGAGAAGTAATTTCTCCAGACAGCCATGACACGGCTGGGGAGCAGCACAGTGCTCGCGCTGTTTGTAAATATCTGTTTGGCCCCAAGAGTTCTCTCTCATGGAAACAGCTAATAAACCAAGCTGCCTGAGTTTACTCCTCATGCCAAGACACATTCCAGAGTCTGATTACATGGCCGTTTTATTATGGAAACGGAGAGAGAGAAAGAGGAAGAGGAGAGAGAGAAAGAAAGAGAGAGAGGGGGAGGGAGGAAGAGAGGATGCAAGGGGCCAGGGAGGTGCTGGGGGACTCCGAGTTGAAAGCAGGAATGTCAGTCTTCCAGGTTGATGATGTTTTTGTCATAAAAATCCAGATCTACAAATGAAAATTACAATTGGCACCAGCTCTCTCCCTAGAGCAGGAAGTGCCCTCTTGACTTGCAGTTCCAAAATGTTTAGGCACATCTGGCTAAGCAAGCAGCCACTGTACCACGTTGCCAAACAAAACCTGGAAATGGTAAGTAGGTGGGAAAGAATCCGACTCTCGCCAAGAAAAATAATAACCCCAGGTGATGTCGATGCTGCTGATCTGTGGACCACACTTCGAGTGGCAAGGTGATATGTTCATGTCTTGTTTATGTTTCACAGTTAAGAAGCCCAGTATCCCAGGCAGTGAGGTGGTTTCCATATGGTCATAGCTAAGGCATGTCCAAGGTAGGACACTGGTCCAACCCAGGTTCTGCTAAAATATGCCTGCTTTTCAAGACAGCACTTTTCCTTCAAATGCTGAATTGCGTGCCCTGGGGTTTTCCTTAGTTGTTATTTGACTCACCTCTAAGGATCTCATTGCTTGTTAGGGTCTTGTGAGAAAGCAGAAAGAAAATGAACATCTACTTTTCTGCTTGTTAGGGACTGAATTTAAATTACTAAAGAAATTGTATGAGTGTGTGATTTCAATTATTTTTTTTTTTTCCATTTCACCGAAGCCAACAAGCCCACATCACTTTTTGTGTGATACCATTATAACTAGAATCATTGATTTCTAGACTGAGAAGTGACTTTGCAGTTCAACCCCCTCCATAATAACAATAACGGTGTGTACCATTTTCTAAGCACCAACTATGTGCTGTTTGCTCGGGTCCGAGGACTTAACCTATTTTATTTCATACAGTAAGCCTGGACCAAAGCATGTTTCTAAGAATGCTAATCGCACACTATGCTCCACAAGTTAAAGATTCTGTGGTCCAAAAAGCTTTGCAGAAATGTGGCTTATTAGATCCTTCTCAGGGACAAAAAAAATCAAGATGCACATGAGCACACAAGGGACCCTAGGAAATCCTGCAGTGAAGAAAACAATTGCATTTTTTAAACAAGTTGTTTCCAAAACATCTTTGTGCAATCTTTATTTTCTGAAATCCAATTAGCATCGTGCTCCCATTCCAATTAGTTGGCTAGCTCGATCTCATATTAATATTTGCTGGCATATTTAATTAAGATGGAGGAGGCCTCTGGTATCTCAGAAAGAGTTTCCCGCAATGAGGGTTATTAACGAGGAGCTGCTGAACATGTTTTTAACCGGAAAAATGATGACTGAGATTAGATTCCCTCATTTTGTTAAGAGATTTAAGATCCCCTAAATAAAAGTTACCGAGTGGATAAATGGGATATCTTCAAACACATCACTCGCTCCTCACCCGAGCACAAGTCAGTCTCAGATGCATTATAATCGATATTTAAACAACTACAAAGGTGGAGGCTGACCCTGAGCGTCCTTCCCAGCCCTCCCCACAGTCCACTCGAGATGTTATCTGCAAGGAGTAAACAGGCCCGTCCCCCAAGTCTTGGCCACCCTGGTGTGATATCAAACAGCTGCTCCGCGGCCCTTGAAGCGGGCTCCCATCTCTCTCCTGCGGAACTTGCGGCAAGCTAAGCATCCTGGCGGGGCTCCTCTTTGAAGTTCAAGGGGGCCCTGCGGACGGTATGTGTGTGGGAAGGAAAACCAAGATTCATCTCTCATGGAGCCATCTTTTCCATGAGAACAGAATCTTCAGGAAGGAGGAGGTAGAATTCAGCATCTCACATAATAAAAACAGTAACAGTAGTAATCCACACGAAGGTTATAAAGCACTCGCTAGTGTCAAACATAGGACCAGGACCTGTCTTGTTTACGTGCTTACTATGAGTTAAAAACTCTTGTTACAGAGAGGAAACTGAGGCTCAGAGAGGCTAAGTGACTTGCCCAAGGTCACAATGCAGGTGAGTGGTGGGGTTAGGTTTTAATTTGGCTCAGAACTGATTTCTTCATTCCAAACTGGGTGGAATCATGGAAGAAAAAATAAATGTCAACTCTGAAGAGTGGCTGAGCGTTGGAATTGAGGCTGATAAGGCCAGAGACTTCCGGAGCTCTGTCCTCTGTGGTTACATGGGCCTTTCCTCCCCACCGCAGGCCCGATCTCCATTTGGCACATTCGTACACCCTTCATCATACTAGAGTGCAAATGTTTGTTTATTGTCTCTTTTCCACACTAAGCTGAGAGCTCCTTGCAGCAGGTACTGGGACTATTAGCCTTTAGCCTGGGGACAATAACCATGATCACAGCCACCAATCCTGGATGGCTTCTCATGTCCCACACCCCAGGGTTGACATCAAACCTGTTGGTAATGACTAGTGCCCATTCTGACTGTTTATTCCCAGGCCATGATAAGTGCTAAATAATTTCAATACAACCCCTGCCAAGCATGGTGCTGTCTTTGCCTGTCTTTTCTTACTGAATCTTTACAGTGACTCTCTGAGGTGGTTATCACTGTCATCCCATTTTCTGGATGAGGAAACTGAGGCTCAGAGAGACAAAATCATATCTGCCTGAAGTCACCTTCACTTAGTCTATGGTGGATAGAGCTAGTTTCTAGCTAATGATAATTAGTTTGAAAAAACAGTATACTTATTCATTCAGTTATTCATTAGTTTCCTCACCATGCAAGAAATATATACTGAGGAGAGTATTCATTATCTGTGGCTCCATAACAAATTACCTCAATATTTAGTTGCTTAAAACAATACTAAACAATTATAAATTTATTTTGTGAGTCAGTGATTCAGGAGTGGTTTAGTTGGGTGGCTGTGGCTCAGGGTGCCTCATGAGGCTGCAGTCAAAATGTCACCTGGGGGCTGTGGTCTCATCTGAAGGTTTGACTGGGGCTGGAGGATCCACTTCCACACGGCTGCTGGTGGGAGGCCTCAGTTCTCCGCTGCACGGACCTTTCCACAAGGCTACTTGAGCATCCTCACCCCACGGCAGCTGCTGCCCCTGAACCAATGACCCAAGAGAAAGCAAGGTGGAGATTGCAATGTCTTTTATGACCTAGCCTCAGAAGTTGCACACCATTATTTTTGCAATGCCTTATTGGGTACGCAGGTCAGACTTACTCAGAGAAAGAGAGGGACTATACAGGGGCACAGACACCAGAAGGCAAGGGTCATTGAGGGCCATCTTGGAGGGTGCCTGCCACAAGCAGCTGCTCTGAGCCAGAAGCAAATGTAGGTGTCTGGACAACACAGAGATCACACAAAGGACTATGTGTTATACACAGAACTGGGGGCTGGGTGACAAATCATACGGTTCTCTTAGAGTGTGGCTGAGAAGAAAGGCCCGGCCCTGCTGGGCAGGTGTGGTCAGGGTTCTAGTCTCTACAACACATTTCCATGTACCTTTGAGTAAGTGTTCAGCCTCTCTTAGTCTCAGCCTCAGCTGGAAAATGGGGACCATGTCAGTGGCTACAAAGACATAAAAGTGCTAGATCTCCCCAAGCTATAGAATGGCTGTCCCTTGATTGAATGGATTCAAAATAAAAAGGTTCTGAATATTTCAAAAGAGTAGTTTGATGCTGGAAGTTTCTTTCTTCTTCTTCTTCTTCTTCTTTTGTTCTTTTTTTCCTTTCTCTCTTTTCTTTTTTCTTGTTATTCAGAAGATTCTTTCTTGAGGCTCCCTTTGCTTATGTTGGCCATCAGCTTTGACAGATTATTTATTTATTCATTCAACAAACATGTATTGAGCATCTGTGATGTGCTCTGGGCCCTAATCTCCTGTGCTGGGCCCCGTAATACACCCATGAGCAAACAGACAGACATCTCCACTCTCGGAGACTTTAAGACTCACTGCATGGCCAGCACAAGGCAGGAAGTAGAGTTTATCCAACCTGGTCTCAGTTTCCACTGGGGGTGTCCCAGAGTCACCGTGGATACCCCATATTACTCAGCATATTTACCAGGATCAATCAGAAACTCCAGTAACAGAAAAACAAACTGTCTTGCCACAGTGGCAGCCAGAGGATAGGAGAGTTCATTGGTGGGGGCATCTCAGGGCAGTGGACGGCCCTCCCTCTTATAGTTTAACAACACGTGACTCTGTTCCGAAGCATCCTGGTGTAACGTCAGCCCCGGCTACAGTTAATCGTGGTCCCTGCTCTGCCTTCCCCAATTTCATCCCCACTGAGGGCAAGCCATCCACAGCTCCTGTCTCAAATTTCAAAAGCAAAACCCCCTAAACCTATTCATTAGGAAGCTCTCAATAATACCTGCTGTGGGCTGAATTGTGTCAACCCTAAAAAGATGTGTTGAAGTCTTAACCCACAAGTTACCTACCTAACGTGACCGTATTTGGAAAAGGGTCATTGTAGATGTAATCAAGTTAAGACAAGGTCGTACTATTGTAGGGTGGGCTCTACTGCAATAGGACTGGTGTGCTTGTAAGAAGGGAGAAATTTGGACATATACAAAGACAGACACAGGGCAGAACACCCTGTGAAGATGCAGGCAGAGACTGGGCAGATGCAGCTGCAAGCCAAGGGTTGATGGCCACATCGGAGGCTGGAAGGGGAAAGAAAGGATTCTGCCCCGAGCTTCAGAGGGAGTGTGGTCCTGCTGACACCTTATTTCAGACTTCAGCCTCCAGATTGTGGGGAGAATAAATATCAATTTTTTTAAGCCACCTGGTTTGGGGTGCTTTGTTATAGCAGCCCCAGGAAACCAACACAATACTCAAATGTTGGAAATGAACTTCAGGTTCATTTTCAGCCCACTGCATGTCCATTTCACCAGTTAGCAAACAGATGAGCCCCAGAGAGAGGAAAGCACTTGCCCAAGGTTGCCAAACAAATGTGTGCCCACGCCAGGCCTCGTCTGTAAGCCCAGGGCTTAGAAGATACCCTTTTTCTCTTTGTTTGTTTCTTGTCATCACCGGGGTCCAGCCATCCTCAATACTGTTATCATTTATTATTTCTACAAGAAAAGAGGAGGCTCCGGGGTCTGTTTTCCAACTCTGCCAGGCGGTCTGTTTTTGCTGGCTTTGCATGAAAAACGGTCAAGCCGTTGGCTCCGCAGGGTAGCAGTCTGAGTCGGGGTGTGATGTGAGTTGCGAGTACAATGACAAATGGCTCCGGGAACAGCGCTGGGCACAGTCTAGCAAAGTGAACCAGAAAACCACAGCACGTCAAGAGCATCGACTAACACCATGTGGTTTCTTAATGCGGCTCTCTGCCCTCCCTGCCAGGGTGCTTGTGAGCCCGGTGGCACTTTCTAAGTCTCTGTATCATTCCTTGAAGGGGAAGACGAGGGGAAAAGGAAGGAGGGAGGGTTTCTGCTTGAAGGCCTCAAAGAATCCATTTTAGGACATGTAATTATAGCCTTTTAGGCCAACTGATTCAAAGGTGCATAATTTTTGATGTGTCCCAATAACATGAAGGATGACCCGGGTGACAAAGGGAGATGGAATAAAGGAAGAGCTGAGTCAGGCAGTTATCTAGGGACCGGAAACAGTGGAATAGGGCTAAGGCCTATGAGTCAGCCCCGTTGGCTTAGAAGGTATCTTTTTTGGCCTCTCTGCAGGGTGGGCACACCGGCCAAGCCCTCACGAATGACCTTCCCTCACCTTCAGCCATGGTGTTGACCTTAAAGAAATGAGACAGCATAAACCCCCTGCCTGTCCTTGCAGCCTGAGCTTCTGGGTTGAGACAGGGGAGCTCTGGTCTGATTCAAGAGAAACTTGGGGATCCCTCTGCAGGAAAAAGGAAGAGGCCGGCCCTGACTTTGAAGTCAATGGGAGTCAAGTTTCAGTCCTGGCTCAGTTGCTAATTTGCTGTGGGACAAAGTCAATTCCTCACTCTGAACTTCAGATGTTTCATTTGTAAAATGGGATATTGGTACCTTCCAGGGAGAGTTATGAGGCATAACCTAGAAGCTTTCATTGTGGACCCCGAAGTCAGATGACCAGAGGATAAATAATCTGTCCACCCCCTGCCCCCCGCCACTACTTGCCAGCTGGGAAACCTTCAGGAAGACTCTTCAACCCTCCATGACACGGACCTGTAGTGGGTGCTGTTGGGGACATGCCGGAACACTCCCTGCACCGTTCCCGAGCAGGCCGACCCAGCAGCTTTTGACTGCAAGCACCTGAGTCTTTGCCCGAGGGATTTATTTGGCCTGCATGTGGGACATGTTGGAAATGCTGGACTTAAGGCTCCTGGGAGAGTGCCACACCCCAGATCTGGGGTGCACACTTCCTAAAGGTCCCCATGGGACTGCAGCCAAGTTGCTGACAGCAGGAATGCTGGCGACACAGGGCGAGGGCTGTGGCTTGACTAACATCTTTCCTTTCCCCTCTCACTTCCCCACTTCCTTACAGAGGCTTTTTTTCCCCATGTATATAACTTTCATTTTACAGAACAACAGAACAGAAGAATAAGGAAAGCAAAGAATTTACCATCTTTTACTTGTTTCTCTATTTCTTAATTGCAATTATTTCACTGCTGTTTATTTCACAGTTCTAAGGAGATGCCTATTCTAGTGCCGTATTTTCTTGTTCCAGATCACTAAATAAGATGGAAGGTTTCCCAACTTGCTTTATATAATAGCAAAACTTACAGGGGCTTCTTGAGATCTCTCATAACCACTGAGACTCAGATCCTGACTCAGGGGCTGCTCATGTAGCATCCTAATCTCAGCACTGTCTCATAGAGTTCCCGTGAGGACGAAATGAATGACTAGATGCAGAATTCTTAGAAGGGTGTCTGCTGCGTGAGAAAGTCATGGTAAAGTTAGTCTGACCATTGTGGAGATTTAAATAATCTGGTGTGCTGCACCTTAGCATGATGCTGAGCACAGAGTTAAAGCTCACACTATGACTGTGTCATTTTACAGATGTGGAAACTGAGGCTCAGAGGCGGTAAGTCACTTTCCCAAGGTTACATTCAGTAATGGGTGGAGTTTGGATGTAAACCTGGATTGGTCCTGATCCGTATAATCTCCTCATTGGGGGAAAAAGGGAGCAAAAGTCCTGTTAGGACAAAGTGTTAACATCCACCCCTGAGACTCCCTTTCCTTGATCTGCGGAGAATCCAGGAGCTTGAACAAAGGCAGCTTGGGAGCCTCAAGCCCTGAAGATACGAGGCATGTACAAACAAAGCCATGTCTCTAAGTCCTGGCTGTTAACCCTTCCCCGTTGCTATCCATCATCTTGAACAGGGATTTTATGCACCCTGTACGCCAATCACCTCTTCAATTACCTCTCGGGAGGAGGGAGAAGCCCAGTGGTATCTGATGTCCCATTTGATTTAGGGTAAGTCACACTTAAGAGGGCATCTGAGGTTAAAGAACATGGAATTCTGGGCCTGTTTATAAATCAACAGGCTTGAGGTTTTCATTATTCACCTTCTAGAGCATGGAGCAATATGACTCACTGGATCATAAAAGAGATCAAATAGCTTTGTTGCTAATAATTCTTTCCCTGACCCATTCTCTGGCACATTTGGTTTGTAAACAGAGTTTTAATGGCATCCCTTGGACATAATAACATCATTTCTTTATAGCACCTTGGCCGCCTAGCCACTCTTGGCTGTAATCGGGTTTAGGTTTAAGCCTCCCTCATTTGTGGGAGCTAATGTTGTTTGGTGTTTTAAGAACTACTTAGGGCTGGGGATATTGCCCTCCGAAAGGAATGAACTAGCTCCTTTTAGAACGCAGCACTCTGGCAAGTCTGGCCTCAAAGCCGTGGAGACCATCCGTAAGACCCCTGAACCTCGAGATCCCAGATTCCTGCCTCCACCCCAGTTCTCCGGGGAAACTCCTTCTCGTGCAGGTCCTCAGTGACCTTGAAGTTGGTCTTTAAAGTGTCAGGAATGTCAAATCAGCTCTTGGAGCCACATATCATCATATGGGTGAGACAGGATTGTTCATTAACTATCACCCACAAAGACACTCTGGGTTTAGAGGCAATAAGAGGATGGCTTGGTGACCATGAAATAGTGTGAGAAATGAGAAAAAAAAAGACTTGAAGGGTCATTAAAGGGATGGAAAATACCCTTGAGAACAGGTTTTCCCAAACTTCAGTCATCTCTGTCCCACTCTACAACATGAGCCAGATCTGAATACCTCTCTTATTATTATTTACTTTATATATTTTTTGGCTTAAATTGACTCACTTTATGCACTTTTAAATGCTTACCATAAATAGGAAGTCACCATAAAAAGAAATATGGGTCCACAATCCCCTAATCCAAAACCCCCAAGGCCAAATGTGTTTCAGAATTCAGAATTTTCCAGACTTCAGAAAAAAAACATGCACATACACCCCCAGGACTGTGTCCCTGATTAGATACATTCATAGTTTTACAGCACAACTTATACACATTCACATTAAGACAGATTGTTTCTATTAGTAATAAAGATCATCATTATATAAAAATGAAAGTTTTTTAATTTTTAATTGATATGTTATAATTGTACATCTTTCTGGAGTACAATTTGATGTTTCTATACGTGTATTTGTTGTAGAATGATCAAATCTGGGTACTTCGGGCAGCCATCACCTCATGCATTTCTCATTTCTTTGTGGTAAGAATATTCAAAAACCTCTCTTCTGGCTATTTTGTAATAACACAGTACTTTAATGTTAACCATAGTCATCCTATTGTGCAACAGAACACCAGAACTTACTCCTCCTATCTCATTGGAACTTTGTATCATTGAACAACCTCTCTCCATCCTCTTTGACCTCTCCCCGCCCTGGTCTCTGCTAAACACTGTTCGACTCTCTACTTCTGTGATATAATTTTTTTCAGATTCCCTGTGTGAGTGAAATCATATGGTACTTGTCTTTCTGTGTCTGGCTTATTTCACTGAACAGGAAGTCCTCCAGGTTCAGCTATGTTGTCCCAAATGACAGGACTTCATTCTTTTTTGTGGGTGGATAATATTCCGCTGTGAATACATACCACATTTTCTTTATTTGCTCATCTGTTGTTGGACACCTGGGTTGATTCTATGTCTTAGCTATTGAGAACAGCACTGCAATAAACATGGAAGTGTCGGTATCTCCTCAACATACTGATATTCTTTCCTTTGGGTATATACCCAGTTGTGAGATTGCTGGATCATGTGGTAGTTCTAATTTTTTGAGGAATTTCCATATTGCTTTCCATAATGGCTGTGCTCATTTACAATCCCACCAACATTTGGTAAGCCTTCTCTTTTCCCAGATCCTTGTCAATGTTTGTTTTCTTTTATGCTTTTTGAGAATAAACAGCCTTTCTAACCAGGGTAAGGAGGTATCTCATTGAGGCTTCAACTTGCATATCCACGGGGATAAGTGATGTGGAGCAGTTTTTCATGTAACTCGTTGGCCATTTCCTGTCTTCTTTTGAGATATGTCTAGCAAGTTCTTTTGATCATTTTTCAATTGGGTTATTTGCTGTTTTTTCCTATTCAATTATTTGAGCACCTTATATATTCTGTACATTAACCCACGTCAAATGAATAGTTTACAAACATTTTCTCCCATTCTGTAGGTTGTTGTCTTCACTCTGTTTACTGTTTTGCTGTTAAGCATTTTAGTTTGATGTAACCCCATCTAAGCCGGATTTTTAAAAAGCAATAAATAATCTCATGGATGTTTGGGTTAGGTGTGCCTATTAAATGGGTTTAAAAAAAATCTGTTTTCAAGAAGTTTGGGATTTTGAAATTTCACATAAGAGATTACAAACCCATGCAGTGGGTGTGAAACAAGTGTGATTAAATTGCAGCTGAATATGATAGTGTGCTTAAAGAAATGAGCTAGAATGAAGCATGCCTCTGCATTCTAGCACCAAATAGAGCCTCTCTCCTTGATGCAGTGGGAAGGATTGGATGACAAGCAAAAAGACCAAAAACTTGCTTGAAATCGATTTTAATGCTGCTTCATGCCAGGCAGTGGATCCCTGCAGCTATGTCCAGGAACCCCAGTGGCATGTACCCCTATAAAGGATGTGAATTGTTCAGTAGAGCTGGCTAAACATCAAGGCATGTTTAGCTCAAACTGAAGGAGTCCTAAGAAACCATCTGTTCCAGAGATGGGCAGAGTTTTTTTCTAAAGGACCAGACAGAAAATGTTTTAGGCTTTTTAGACCCTACAGTCTCTGTCGCAACTACTTAACTCTGCCATTGCAGCCCAAAGTAGTCCTAGAGGATACCTAGACAAATGCATGCGACGGTGCTCCAATAAAACTTTACCTATAAAATCAGGCAGTGGGCTATCATTTATCTAGCCTTTCACTTAACATACGAGGACACTGACAGAAAGGGAAAGTGACTCACTCAAGGTGCCCAGTGGCAGAACCAGAACCAGAAACTGGGTTTCCTTTCTATGTTGACAGACTGATCATCTGGAAAAATAAAAGGAAAAGGGGAGAACATTTCTGCTACTGTCTTCAACCTTGGGAATAATTTTAAGGGAAAGTTTCTTAGAAGTCACTCTCCACATTCAAACGAGTAGTAGGTTTAAAACGAAGCAGAGGTGTGGAGTTGAATGGATATTTAGAAGAATATACTCAGGGCTGAGGATAAAATGTTTGAAAGGAAAAATGAGCAAATCCGTGAAGAGTCCATCTTTAGACATCTTGGGCTGGGAAATCACCTGTTGGAATTGATCTGGCTGAAATTTTCCTCCCCCAGACAAAGAGGGCTTCAAGCTTCCTTTTGGTTATAGAATAATCTGATCCATTTAGAGAGGCCTGGGAACCAACTGGGATTTAGTCTAGAAGACTACACTCAGGAGGACCTTATTTCTCCAATCCACTTAACTCAACAAATATTGATTGAACTTCCACTTTGTCCCAGGCACTGCGCAGGCCTTGTGAAGATGTAAATATGTAGAAATAGGGTATCTGCCCTTAAGAAATTTACAATTAAGGGACAGTATGAGCACTTTTCATTCTCAGGGAATAACGTGCTGCAGTGACAGAGAAAAAGTAGCTACTGAACTTTCTCCAGAGAGAAAACAGCCTCTGAAGTGTCATACTCATGGCAAAGAGAGTAGCAATGGACCGTGGAAAATACGGGGAAGGTCATCGTCACTCTCCAACTAGAACTATGTGGTCAAACAGCCTTTGGTGGCTTCAGTGACGTCCCCAAAGAGTGGCCGTGGCACAGCGAAGGATGTATTTGTGATCTTTTCTCCCAACGTTCTTCTGCCCCGCGCTACGAGGTGCTGGTCACAGCTGTGAGATTCCCTCTGGCGCCAGTTCAGGGAGGATACTCCCATGAGAGGGGTAAGCAAGAAGTAAAGACAGAGAGATAAGGAGACAGGCAGAGAAAGAGCTTGAAGAGAAACAGAATGTTCAGAGAGGAGGGAGCAGGGGAAGAGGATTAGATTGGGGAGGAGAGGGAGAGAGGAGGAGGAAGACAAAGAAGGGGAGAGATGAGGAAAGAAGAGGGGCAAAGAGAAAAGAGAAGAAAGATGGAAGAGAGGGCGTCCTGGTAATTGCTTTCAATTCCAGCTACAAACGGCACAGAGGGGCTGTGATGTGGGGGCACCAGAGGCACCTGCTCCCTTTGGGAAGGCGTCGGGAGGCTCAAGTGGGGCACAGTGTAATTTGGTTTATGTCCTTCCCAGGAAGGTCTCTCCGCCTTCCATGGGAGGATAGCAGGAAGGAGGTGAAGAGAGGACAGCAAGGAGGCTCTTGACCTCATCCATGGAGCAAGAAGGAAGAGCCCAGAATTGAGAAAACATGAGAAATTCTGTCCCTGGACAATGAGGGGCTGTGGACATCAAGAAAGCGGTAAGACTTGCAGTCATGTCTCTAGATCCAGGAACTTGGTGTTTACGGGAATGGAGAGCATAGAACACGAAGAATAACTCATTGAGTGAAAGATGTTTCTGATTCCCAGGGTCAGCCTTAAAAGCAGAGGAAGGAGAGAGGAGAAGGAAAAAGAAACCAAACTCCTGGGCCTTTGAACATGCACCATCTCATTCGGTCCTTCCACCAACCCTGTGTGGCCAGCATTATGTCCCCATCTTACAGATGTGCAAAAGTGAACATCAGGGAAGTGAAGCAACTTGTCCAAGGGCACACAGCTGTGGATCCAAACCATCTTCCTAGCTCCAGTGTCTGCCACTTTTTTTCTCTTTCAGAAACACTCAAGCTAAAAGACCTATGTATCCCATGCCCTCAACCTGGGGTGCCAGAGTTGGGAGATGGGAGAGGAGGAAGGCTGTGATCTGGTAGTGGATGTAAATGAATCCCAGGTCTCTTTGACACCAGATGGTAGACACCTGGTCTCTAGTTCTAAGCCCAGGTCTTGCCGACAGGTGGGACCCCCAAAACAGAGGATCCAGAGGGATCCCTTATTTCATCATGCCAGGAGGGAGGAAAAGAGTCTGTTTTCAGGCTGTTGTGTATTGCAGAGTCTGGCTGGCATTTGGGAAAATCAGTCCTTCTGGAAGGAAATGAGGCACGGCATCTGTGTTCCTAGGATTATATCCCTTTCACCTGGAAGGCTTCTGACAAATAGCCCCAGGGAAGTCAGTCCAGTGAAAGGCAGCCTCCCTCTCCGAGTACAACTCACTTCTGGGGCACCGTGAGTAGAAGAAATCACCCTGAAGGAGGCAGAAGCAGTGAGAGGAAGCCCAAGGCAACAAGGATAATAACAAGGTCACCTCTGCGGCACCTTTCATGTGGAGATCTCCTCAAAACCGTTTACCATCACCTAATTAACTTTCTCAACATCCACTACACCACCAGGCCCCTGCGAAGGTGTCATTATCATCCTTTTATGAGCAAGAAAACTAAGAGGTGAGTTGGCTGTCTCAAAGCCACAAAACAGTTGTAAGACAGAAGCCAAATTTGAGATTATTGCTTTCCTCTGATCACAAGAAAAGATCTATTTGTAGGAGGGGCTTTCATTACAACTCTTAATCATTAATTTATGCATTATTCATTTATCCATCCATCTATCCATCATTCTTCCATCTGTCCATCCTTCCATACACCCATCCATTCCTTTATTCATCCTTCCATCCTTCCTTCCATCCATCCATCCTTCCATCCATCTGTCCATTCATTTATTCATCCATCCATCCAATACTCCTTCCTTTCATTCATTTATTCATCGATCCATTCATCTTCATCCATTCATTATTTCACACTGATTGACATCCCGCTATGTGCCAGACACTACATAAAGTAGGGGATCACAACCTTGACCAAGACAGACAAAATCCCCGCCCATCATCTAGTGATTCTCCAAATAATAATTTTGCCATTACTACAAGACTCTGTAGTTTACAAATATGCTACCCTTTACAGAGTCTGTGAAATAGGGGTGTCTAGTCCTATTACATAGCGAAGAATCCAAGGCTTAGGCAGGCCAGGTCACCTCACAGAGCTGAGATCTGGACCCAATGTGCCTGGAGCCTCCCCACACTTCACAGCTTCCTCTGTAAGCTGATCATTCCAGTTCCTGGGAAAATCCTCCATGAGGCATTGACTTGTTAAAGGGCTTTGCACGCCCTCATCCAGAGGAAGGTCATCTTATCCATAAAGCTTTGAGTCAGCTGGTGAACTAGCTAGACTGATGCAGATACTGGAGCAAACTTCCCTGGGAGCATGAAAATGAAATAATTTATTTAGACCAGAAAAATAGCAAGTCTGATGAAAATGATCAGGATATTCAGAAGTGTGAGTTTAAATCATAAACTAAGGCTGGAGGGCAAGTAAAGTCATCAACCGATTTGGCAATTTACTTTGTTTCTGTTCTGTTATGGGTTAGGGAAGATGGTCTCTTCTACAGGTGCCTACTACCTTTCATAGATGGAGACATAACCAGATAGAGAAATGAGACAGGAATATGCCTGGTGACTCCAGTACCATGTGCCATTTAAAAGCAGGGAGGGCATCCCATGATGAGATCACTACCATCTAACAAACCATGCATCCAGAAACGGTCATGTCAAACTTTTCCACTAGACTATGAGCTCCTCGGGGATGGAGCCATGTCTGTCTTGTTTAGTAAAATTTAGGGTCTAAACAATGCTTGCCACACACGTGGTCACTCCCCCAATATTTGCTGAATGAGTTAATCAATGGAGCATGAAGTCATGCATAGGAAGCACAAATTCTTCAGAGAGGAATGAATCTGCATGCCAATGTCTTGATTGATTTATATGTGAGTAGAGACTATAAAGAAAACTAGCATGCTTATGCTAGCTGATCAACCCATTTTCTTCCCTCAAGATGCTAACAAGGAGGAGCTTGGTAAACAGAAGACAAAACCAAGCGGGTGCAGGCTGGGTGATATTCAATGGCTCTTGTCAACTCCCTCCACTATGGGAAAAATATTCCACATGGACCAGAATGCACCATCCTTGGTTTGTCTTTCTTCCCCTGGATATGCTGGAGACACCACTCACTCATTCATTCATCCATCCATCCATCAGACATTGATACATTCTTTCTCTGATACCACTTTTTCCAAGCTCAATATAAACAATCTATCTTCTTTTAAGTTTTTTTTTTAAACTGTGGCTCATTTCCTCCTTTCATTTAGGTATTCAATGAGCACAGAACTATGAGTTAGAGAAAAAAACATCATGAGCAAGTCCTCATGAAGCTTAAAGCAGATATTGATGTAGTAACTAAATTATAATCTTTTCCATAGGTTTGAAATGTTTCATGATACAAAAATAAATTTTAAAGATATTTATCTGCTGACAAACACTACCTAAGGTCAAGTGATAAGCGTTAACATCAACAGTGACAAGTCTGTACCCTTGATCTGCTGTGATGACAATGACAATTTCCCTCTGTGGCCATAATCCTAGTCCAGTCATGAGAAAATCATCAAACAAACCCCCACTGAGGGATGGACAGTCTCCAAACACCTGATCAGTAGTGCTCAAAATTGTCAAGGTCATCAAAAACAAAAAAAGCCTGAGAAACCGTCCCAGCCAAGAGGAGCCTAAGGAGATGTGACAACTAAATGTGATGTGGTCTCCCGGGACAGAAAAAGATCCCGGGACAAAAAAGATCCCAGGACAGAAAAAGAACATTCAGGAAAAACTAAGGAAATCTGAATAATAAAGTATGAGTTTAATTAATAGTAATGTGTCAATACTGGTTCATTTGCTGTGACAAATGTACCATACTCATGTAAGATGTTAAGTGCAGGGCAAACTGCATGTGGGAATTCTGTACTGTCTTCACTATTTTTCTGTAATTCAAAAACTATTCTAAAATAAAACATTTATTAAAAAGCAATCTGTTGTGTAATTGAATGGTATAATGAAAAGGGAAGCAAACAAGGAAGGGGATTTCTTTTCAGCTTTCTTAGTAATAGTCCCATACAGGTTGTGTCTTTCTGGGACTGGGTGGACATTCTTGTGTAAAATCTATTCATCATCGATCCCTTCCGTGTATGGGTAGCTGTGGATCTTTCCTGTTTTATAATTGCTTGATTTCCAGGCTCTTGGGTTACCTATGGTGCTAATGGTCATCACTTTGCCCATTGAAAGGCAAAATTGTTGCCTAGGTCTACGGCCATACCACCCTGAACACACCTGATCTCGTCTGATCTCGGAAGCTAAGCAGGGTCGGGCCTGGTTAGCACTTGGATGGGAGACTGCCTGGGAATACCGGGTGCTGTAGGCTTTAAAAAAAATGTATTGGGGTGAAGCCATTCTGTGGGTCCCCAGCACATCCTGTCACCCTTTCTCTACTTATATCCTTAAGCCAAAAGGCAGACATCAGGGTGACCTGTAACTCTCAGCATGGAAGGACAGGATGCCAATGAGGAATGAGGCACTATTTCCACAAGAAGCCGCTCTAACCCGTTCCCTCGGCCGTCACAAGCCAACCCTGACATTGGGGTGTTTGTTGCCTGCCCTCTAACTATTTCCTGAGTAAGCAGTCGCCATGGAGACTGCCAAGAGCGCAGCATGGGAAATCCTAAATTAGGCATGGTAAATGCCTCTGCACCAATAACCCTTGGCACTTCCCCCACACCTTTCATCCAGGGACTCTCAAAGAACATATCCAAACATTAATTAATCTGGCCCACAACACCCCTGCTTTTATTAAGCCCATTTTACAGATGAAAAAATAAACATGAAGTGATGCCAATTGGGGCAATGAGGTGGTGGCTTCTTTCCCACTCCCGTCGCTGGCTCTGGGAGGGAGGAAGTGAAGTTGGCCAGCGCAGCAGCTGGACGCTCAGAGATCCGTGGTCTTGTGTCCAGTTTCTGGCAATCTGGAGAGTCTAATATTGACCACGGGGGAACAAAGGGGCTTCGGAGTTAGACAGATTTGCGTTTTGTGTTTGTTACCTGGCAGTTCACATGTTGTGTGACTTCTGTGTGCCTCAGTTTCCCCACATATGAAATGAAGAGTAAGAATTGCCTTACAGAGCAGTGGGGGAAGATTTAGAAGACAGTGTGGGTGTAGTTTAGTGTCCTGTTCCCATCCCAGCCTGAGTAAATGCTTAAGGTACATTCGAAAGAGGTTGAAATGGACCAGGCAGGAGTGAGCTGTACTCTCATTGATTCTTGAACATTTTTGTTAAAAATGTACCTGTACTAGGCACAGTGCCAGGTGTTGGTCTATATAGGAGTAAACAAGTGCCCAGGCAGGGGGGCAGACAGATACTCACGGGTGCACAAATAAATAAGTAGGGTGATTTCAGAACGGGAAGTGTGAAAGGGAAAATAATGGGGCAGAGGATGGTGGCCAGTTCGGGTGTCAGGGTAGTGGGAGAGGGCCTCTGAAGAGGTGACCTTGGAGCAGAGACCTAAGTGACACAAAGGAGCTGGCCACGCAAGAGTTGGGAGGAAGGTCTCAGACGGGAATGGCAGAAGCAAAAGTTCTAAATAAGAACAAGCTTGGCAAGTCCAAGGGCCATGCGGGGTGAAAGGAGGGCAGCTCAGAGTAACTCCTGAGAGTGATGCTTGTAGCAGCTTCCTTGTTTCCATGGCAACCTCAGGTAGCAACCTAAGTACCTCTACTGGACTGAAAGTAGAAAGAGCTGGATCTGCCAGTGTGGACTGTTCCTCACTCTAAGAACCTGAAAGCCAATGAATAACTGTTTCCAGTCTTGGACACAATGGCTTTTCATTTGGGGAAAGGATCTAAATGAAGGCTGCTTGTGGCAGAAATGCCACATGTCACTCCAAGGACAAAAAGTTAAAGCTCCGTATGAAAGAGGATGCTTGGTAATAAACATGATGCAGCAATTCTCGCTTTGCAAGCAAGACGGTGATTTGATGTTTGTTTTTTTTCACTTGGGGAAAGTGAAGGGAAAAGGATGATAAAATACCGAGTTAAGAATTAAAACACCTTAAAAGTAAATTCTGCATGCAACTCCATAATCATACCCCTGAATAGGGACCAAGACTCACTCGTAACCTGTAAAAGTAAGAATGCTTTTGTCTTTAGGTGTCAGGATTATAAGTGACATGATGGGGGGAGTTCCATTTTTGCAAAATATTTTCAATATTGTCACACCATCTTTCTAATTTAAAGGGGGAAAAAAGTATAAACACATTCTGGCAAATCTAAATCTATCCCGGAGATGAAATTGCAGCAAGAGGGCCGTTTCACAGCTTGTCTTAATTTTGCTTCATTCTTCTATACCCAGAGGAGGTTGTTCATCATTATTACCTGGCTGCAGAATTGAATAGGTGTGAAATCTAAGCTGATAGCAATACATCACTCCCTATTGAACTTCAAAGCTCAGGCCAAACTGCCTATAAAAATAGTTTTCATACCGGGCCTTAATCTCTTTCATACATTTTCGATGTGTGTGTGTGTGTGTGTGTGTTTTTCAATTTTACCATCCCTTGAGTGAGTACTAGGTGATAGTTATGTATAGTATAGCCAGAAACAGCCAGAGTTTCCAAAGTGTTAATTTTGGCTAATCATGAGACCAAGCCTGAACCTTAACAGATACTTCTATCAGAGTTAGTATTAATATTAATAAGGTTCAAATGAGTAAAAATACACAAGTACAAGAAACACAAAATAACTTCTCATCATAAATGGGTTTACAAGTATTCTACCTACTGAGAACAAATCATCTAGCTGTATTAGAATGGATTGTTTCAAATTCTACTGCCCTAAAGCCTTAATGTTGTGCAAAAAAGAATCCAGAAAGAACCCGGTATGTTTAGGGCTTTGATTGCTAAGATGGTCCAAAATCATGGCCTGCATCCAAAAACTTCCTTTTTGCAAATAACCATCTCTTCCGAGGACCAAGGGGTCCACTTATTACCAAGTTCTTAATATTATTAGTTTTTAGTGTTAACTAGAATAAATTGCAGAAAACAAGCTTCTGAAACTGAAGAGACATTTTTATCAAAAGAGGAAGTCAAGATTTCCACTCACTTTCTATGCAAATGTAGAAACAAGTCGTAAAGAACAACAATAATAATATCATTAATAATAATAACAATCACAAGCATTTGTATAGTGCTTCCGACGTTCCAGGCACTATTCTGAGCACTTTTGCACTCATCAATTTCACTGATATGACACCTCTTTGAGGACAATAGTATCGTCTTTTTACAGTTGAGGAAACTGAGGCACAAAAAGGCTAAACAACTTGACCAAGGTCACACAGCTATGAGACAGAGAAGGTGGAATCGGAATCCATGCAGTCTGGCTCTTATCAAACCATTCTGTTCATTTCCAGTCTTGCTACTGCTGATAGCATGACTACTGATACTTTGTATTTGTAACTTGTCCTATAACGTGTGACACATTTTTGCATATCTGTCCCATCTATCTCACTGGCTGCAATGAAGATAAATGGAGCAGGACCCATGTCTTCACTGCACAGATGAGAAGAACAACACTCAAAGGGGTCAAATGAAGTTGTACTTGTGGTTGAATTCATGACCTAGCAACTTGTATTCACCACCTCTAATCCATCTCGGCATCACAAGACCTGGGCATGAGCTCAACCTTGTAATTATAGATGATAAATCTCAGTTGTTCTGGTTGGATGTGTAGAAAAGAGGAAGGAAGACACGAAATAAATTATCCTGACTTCAGACTGAGAAAAGGGGTGGGCAGGGAAAGGCCCCCAGGGGCATCCAGTTTCGAAGGAGACCCAAAATGGTGGCTGTTTCTAACAAGCAGAGAGGTGGAGGCTCACCCTTTCCCTGGTCAGTTGTAAAGGGTCAGGGAAAAAAGGGCTGAGAAGGAGAGTTTGGAGACAGCCTTTATGGAGTGAGTAATTACGGTGTGGAGTGGACAACTCCCCCAGGAAGCAGAGAAAGTTGTAACCCTGAGCATATTTGAAGAAGAGGGAGACAGGCACTTATAGGAAATAAATGATGTGTTCTTGGGGAGCGAGACAGGCTTATGTGAATTGCAGAGACCTCTGCTTTCTGCAAACGCTGCTTCCAAACAGTGGGCAGGAGCTGGAGCCAAAATGGCCAGATAAGAGACAGACTCGTGTAGATGCCCCTCGTTTCTGAGTCGGTGTCGACCCTCTTGAAAGCACTGCCATTGTCGGAGACAAGTTCGAAGCACTTGGTAGGGCATAAAATTCCCTTTGTAACCTGCCCTGCCAGTGTCACCAGCATTCTTGGTGATGTCCACTGTGACGCAGATGTGCTGCTTGTTTCCGCCAGGTACCACTGCTTTCTAGCTTTTCCCACCTGGAATGACCTCTCTCTCCTTTGTGTGACTGGCAAAGTCTGATTACTCAAGGAGTCCCTGAGCTGTCACCACCTCTAAATAAACAAAAAAGAACCCATCTACTACTGCTTCCTCGGCCAAAACTGAGTACTTTCTCTCCATCCACGCCCACCTCAGCACCTTTTAGCATCCCTGATTTAAAGCATTTGTGTCATCATATTGCATCTGTCCAATAGTCTGTCCCCCCAAGTAGACTGAAAAACCAGAGGGCACAATGCAATTAACAGCACAGACTCTGTGGTCAGATCACCCATACGGCCTCAAACAAATACCTTAATTTATTTAAGCCTTGATTTCCTCATCTGTAAAATGGGGATATAGTAATGCTAACCTGATATGATTGTTGTTAAAATTGAATGACATAATGTATTTTTAGCAAAGCATTTAGCACAACCTCTGTCATTATCATTAATTCATGTCTAAACCTCTGTGTCTAACACCATGATAGGCCATAGGAAATACTTAATAATTGCTAAATCAATAATTTTTGTCATTTCTTTTAGCAGGAAGGCTTTTTGTTCAAATTTAAAGTTATATAAAAACAGTACAGAGAATTGTTTTGAGCATCAATTCTGGAGCCAGATAACTTGGGTTTGATTCATGGTTCTGCCACTTACTAGCTATGGAGCTTTAGGAAAGTTGTTTAATCTCTCTGTGCCTCAATTTTCTCATCTGTGAAATGGGAACAATAACAGTATCTACCTCAAGGGCTGTCATGAGGAATAAATTAATCAATCTATGGAGAATGCCTAGGATATTGCATTTCATATAAGAAGCATTTTGTAAATGGCTACCTGTTACCTATTATTAGAATCCCAGTGTACAAAAGAGTTAAAGTTGAGGAAGGAAAAGGACCTGAGATTCTGCCCAAACTTTTATACCTCAATTCCCCCCAAAAAAGCTTCAAAAGATAAAAACCACGGCTGAAATGCAATATTCAGTGAAGAAATTTTGCAGGTAACTCATGCCAGCCCAAGTCTATCCATTGCTCTTCTGTCCTTACCCTGCAAATTGTAAGATGGGTGGCCAGAGTTGGTAGGGGTAGAGAATTCTGTTCCAGTTATCTATTGCTGTGTAAGAAACCACCCCAAAACTTAGTAATTTAAGATAACACCAATCATTCATTTTGCTCACAAATTTATAATTTGGTAGGCATAAGCAGAGATGGTTCATCTCTGTTCCACAGATGGAATAATTCAACTGGGAACAGAAAGTTCACTTACAAGATGGCTCATTCACATGACAAGGTTGCCATGTCAGTCAGGGACCTTGGTTCCTCTCCAGGTGGACCTCTTCATGAAGTCGTTTGAACTTGCTCACAGCATGGCTGCTGGTTCCAAGAGCAAGTGTTTCCAGAGGCCCAGGAGGGAGCTGAAAATTCCTTATGACTTAGCCTTGGAAGGTCTGGACTAGCACTTTCACCACATTCTATTGGTCAAGCAAGTTGTTGCTAGAGTCAGGCCACATTCAAGAAGAAAGGAATTAGACTCCACCTCTCAAAACGAGGAATAACAGTTAATTCGAGGCAATCTCTAATCTGCCACATCTCTCCTAGGTGACTTGACCAAGCCAGAGACCCCATGAGCCCTTGATCCCAACTTTGCTAATCCCTGAAAACATCTTTTGCTGCTGGTCTCTCTGAGGGGTTCTACAACAGCGTCTTCCAAATCACTTTGTCCAGTTCTGTGTAAACAGTAACTGGAACATCAAAAAAGAATGGACTAAAGCCGCAGAAATAATCAATGACAAGAGAAGAAATGAAAGGGAGCCTGGACACTAAATCTGGAAAGGAGAAGGGCTTGATGTATTAATACAAGGATTAAAAATGTATTGCCCTCAACAAACAGAATTTTAATGAATAGGAATAGGGAAGAGATTATAATTGGACACAGAGAAGTATTAAGTATCCCTGGTGGTAGCACTAAATCATAAAGGGCATATCCTTTTCCCTTGGGAGATTTATAATCTACTGGAAAAGTTAGGTATCAGTAGATTAAAAAGGGTACAAAAGGCAAGGTATTGCTGGGAAAGCAATGGATTAAGAATTTGAAATCTTGGGTTCAAATCCTGGTTCCATCATTTTAGTAGCTGTATAATCTCGGGGAATTGGCTTAACCTTCTCTGAACTGTAGTTTCTCCATTAACCTCTTTAGTGAAAATGAGATCGAATCATGTATGGTAACATGCTGTGTCTACCCAGCACACACCTGGTCCCCACTGTGGTTCACTGCAATTATAATTAATAAAGCACCCAAAATTATGCTTGGCATATAGCCAGGAGGATCAAAACACCAAAATGAGCTTTGGATAAAGGGTGTGATAGTCCCAACCCTTGAAAAACTCCAGCAAAAGACAGGAGACATCAACTCTAAATTGGTTGGACGACGGTGGTGCATTGGAGTTCATGGAACTCCTAACAACTCAGTGTCCTTAAGCCCTAGGTCACAAATTCCTGGATTCAACTATCATCCCACTAAAGATAAAGAAGGGACCCCTGCACCCACCTTCTCCTACAGGCTAGGTTAGGCATCCCATTTCATGCCCTCTATCTTCCTCATTTCTGTAGCTCATAACATGTTATACTTAAATAATTATTTGTGAAATTACATTTTTAGTGTACAACACACCAGACTCTAAGCTCCCCATGTAGGTAAAGGCAGAGCTTGTCTTATTCTCCATCACGTCCTCAACATCTAGCCCCACTGGCCGCGCAGTCTCGTTACGTATTAGCTGAATTAATGAGACGGTCACTTAGTGGAGCTTCCAGTTGTGGGTTTCTAGGCTCCCACTCCAACCATCTGACCAGAATTAAGAACAGGAACTTGATCCCAGGCAGAGGTTTCCAGACAGCCAAACATGTAGGCATCAACTGCACAAAGCCAACACTCTACTCCCCTGGCGTTGCTCTGTGGTCCCACGGATTGCACGTGTTTTGCATATGGAACCCCATTGACGTCACTGGGAATTTCACGGATGGAACAAATGAAGAGGTGGCAATAGAAGTTTGCAGCATGAAGCTGTCAAGAAGAGGTGCTTTGTGACCAGGAGACCAGAGATTATGCCCCAACACGTGAGGAATAAACAGCGGCTGATGGGGGAGGGGGCGTCATTGGCTACCCCTCTGAACACACTGGGGTTGAGACCTTGCTGGGCTCACTTTGTCCCCCAACATTGGAAGTTTGGGTTAGTTCCTCAAAACAGCAGCCTGTCCCCCCACACTTTCCATCCTGCAACCCCCCTGCTCACTCCCGGCCCCGGCCTTCCACTCCACCCCCGACCAGTCCCCAGACAAAAACAAAAGGGCCATTACAAAGTTATTAGCTTCGTCTCGCATATCCCGCAGAGTAAGACAACTGCCAACCCCACTTCGACTTAAAATGTTTAACAGATTTGCCCACATCTAATTTCTGTCACTGTGTTTACAGTACAGGGAACCCAGAGAAGAAAGCAGTGGAGAAAAGTAGTAGGTTGGGATTGCGGGGGGACAGTGGAGGGGGCAAAAAATAAATGCCAAACTCCTTCAAAGGGCGACATTCCTCCTTGCGGTTTGCAAACACTTCCTCTTTCCCCAGCCATCCTGTAATCACGCTCCAGTGTTCGCCAGAGGAGTGTTTACATCCAACACCATTACCGGCAGGGGAGACAGGCGAAATTAAGGCCTCTGGTCTCTGTTCTCTGAGGCCCCATTATCTCTTCCCTCCCCTTTACCCCCTTTCATCAAACGCCTCCAATATATGAAGGGGTAAAAGCCTTTAATGGGATTTTGAAGATCTTAAAAGCCAGGCGGTTTGTTTAAAAAGGAAAAAGACCAAGAGTGGAGAGCAGCCTGGGATCCCTGGGTCCGCTTCTTGAAAAAGGGAGCAAATTTTGTTCTGTTTTTTCCCCATCTGCCAAATCAAGTGTTGGCTTAGAAGTTTGTCTTGGATGGATGGGAAGACCACACAGAGCTGCCAGTGGACAGCCCTGGTTCCAGGGATGTAGAGAACTCCCATCCACGGCTCTCCCCTGGCCTGGCATCTTCCCCCCACCTCTCTCTTGGAGCTGTCTCCAAAGCCCAAATTGGCACCAACATCCCCACCGTGGTTAGCCCAGCCTAATGGTGGCCAAGGGAATCAGAGAGAGGGGAGACAGCAGTCAAGGTCAGAGGAAATATTGCGTGTTGGCAAATCTAAGAGTCTGAGTGTTTGGTTTCTTTATCCCCAAGGCTGGGAAAACCCCAGTCATACACGACCACAAAGTTCGGCTGGAGAAAGACTGGGCTTTCCAAAGCAATAGTTCTATTTGATATTCTCTTTCCATTTCTTTGGGCCAGTTAGGCATTGCTGACTCAGCATGGGATTGGCCTGGGGTTTGCTGGGCCACGGTTGTCGCGAGGAGCCACGCTGGGGTGGAGAGTGATTTATTAGGAACATTGCATTTGGATAGGACACTGCTTTGAAGTGTGCTGTATGGAAGACATGGTTGGACCTGTGGGCAATATTAGGGTGGAATATTGGTGTATAATCGTGTGTCGCCATAATATTATTTTGATTCCTGGTGCCAGGTGAGCTGTAGTATTATTTCAGAACGCGAGTTGGAATGCAATGCTGAGTTTGCTCAGGAGTGTTGTGGAGTTGGACGGATATCACACTGCAGCAGGGTGTTGTGTGGGTAAGTGAGGTGGCGAGACCATCATGCGTTGGTTTTATTCACCAGTGGAACTGATTCTCCCAGCAACAAAACCCAACTCTTCCTCCCACTGTGGCCACGTGGTCTCTCTGCACAGAAGCTGACAGATTTCGGTAGACAGGAGACAGAACTGTGTCTCCTGGAATCCCAAGGGAGATCTCAAGGTCATCAAAGCACAATTACCTAGACTGACAACTGGCTGAACACCAAGTCCAAGTCCCCAGGATGCTTCTGCAAAGTGCAAGGGGGTCTTTAATTACTGCATTCTCTGGTTTCCCTCATGACAACAGCCTCCCTTCAAACACTGCGGAACTGCCATCCAAATCTCAAGTCCTGTCTCTTCCCTTGTGCACTTCAGAAAGTTTCCTAAACTCATGGACACTCAGGGCACATGTGGTGCAGCCACAAGGGCTGGAGATGACAAAACGTGTCCTCCTCTCCTCCTTTCACAAGAACGTTGCTCTCTGCACGTCAGCAGGCACGGCGTCCTCCCTTGCCCAGGGTGACTGTCCGCAAAGCACCGTATTCTGGGGAGATGGAACATTCAGACATTCCTTCTGTAACGGAACCAAGTTGTACCAGCTCCAGAGAGAGTAACAATAAAAACAACAGCATGGAGCATTAATTGCACGGTCACAACGGGTCAGGAACTGAACTAAGCACTTCACACGTCTTATCCCATTGCATCCTTGCAACACCCCTGGGAGGGAGTATTGTTAGCTTTGTTTGACAGATTCTTTCAGCAATTCTTTTAACAAATATTTTTGCAACTGCTATGTACTGGACACTGTTCTTGGCACTAGGGGTGCAGCAGTGTACAAAAGTCCCTGCCTGCCAGTCCAGCGGATTGGGCAACTGAGTCTTACGGAGGAGAAGACCTTTGTACAAAGCCTCACAGCTTGTGACTAGCAAAGCTCAGACTCAGGCCCAGAACTGCTTCACTCCGAAGCCCACAGTTGTGCAATTGCATATCGCACCTTATGGAAGTCACTAATTCGTCCTTTTGGGATGTATTTGCTTGCTTTGGTGTTCTGGGTTTTGTTTTTGGTTTTGTTTTCGATATCAGCTACCTTTTCTTGAATGCCAGCTGTTTGGTCATTGTCCATTAGATGTAAATAAAAATAGAGCGTGCAACCCCTGCAGGCTCAAGTGCTGATACGTTCACAGAGGCTGAGAATCAGACAGAGAGGACTGATGGGGGAGGAAGGGAGGAAGGGATAGAGCTCTGCTGCCTGCTTGGGTTATAGTTGACATCTCTGAGCTTCGAGGCATTACCAGCATGTGAGAAGGAACGAGGGTGAAATCCTGGCTGGGACGATCCACGCCCAAGCCAGAGAAGGCTGTTGTAATGGAAAAGGCAGTGCTTTAGTTTTAAACTCAGAATAGTTTATACACAGGGTAAGGGGTTCCCCTTCCTCTTGGGACTGCAGAAGAAAGGGATGATTATACGAAGGGCAAGGAAACCAAGCTTGAGAGATCAGCGTCCCAGTCCTTATTGCACCTTTTCTGGAGATTAAGCTCATCATTTTGCTTCTCTGAGACTCAGTTTTTCCAACTGTTGAATGGGAATGTTCTTAACACCTATCTCGGTCCAAAGGCCGAGATAAGGAGTGTTAAATAAGAATAGTTATGGAAAGTTCTTTGCACATTATAAGGAGCTACACAAGTATCAAGTAATCCAGTAGCCTGCCAAGGATTGACCCTCACATTAAGATCTATAAAATTACAAGCACAGTAACATCGAGGGGAGAATCAATGTCTTTGGACTAGGGAAGAAGGCCAAGTCGAAACTGCAGGGGAAAGAAAATGGAGTTCGGGTTGACATATTTTATGTATCTCAAGTTCTGTGGTTGGAGGTGTGTGTGTGTGTATTGATATAAAGAGATATGGATACAGATACATGATTTCATTTTGGGCAACCATATTATCCCCATTTTATGGTTGAATAAACAGATGTTGAAGGAGGCAAACCAGCATGACTACAGCCAACGGACAAACAGTGAAAACACTAGCATTCAAACTTAGAGTGACCATTCTCCAAAACCCATACTTTTTCCCACTTTGTCACCTCATTTGCCCAAAGTACTCCCTAAAAGAAAACCTGCTTATTTAGATTTACATTTAAAAGCTCAACCTGTGTTTAGCAACCATCTCCCCAAACAAACAGACCCCCAACCCTGAGGCATGCCACATGCAGGAGCCCCTAAATGGAGTTAGCTGCCTCATCTTAGTGGCCTCCTGGAATTCGGCAATGAATGAAGTGACGCCCTCCTGACCTTCCATCTCCTCCTGTCTCCTGGCCCTTCCTCACACAAAGCAGGTTTCCACGTGTTGTGCAAGGGTGCAGGGATGGCTGATACGGGGTGCCCCTTGCCGTATGGAGGCTCCACATCTTGTCCTTCTAGATATGAGACAACGTTCTTCATGTGATAATGCTCTGGCCATGTTATTTCGGCCCCATCCTCCAACTCTAGTCCTGGGCTCCTCCCCTCCCTTTATTAAAAGGGCTCTCACCTAGGACAGCTTTCTTCTCCCAGAGCATAGACTCCTGCCTTTAGTGCTCCAAATCCCACCTCCTCCACTTAGTAGTGGTGACCTTGTGTGGCAGGTCATCCAACTGTCCCTTCATCTCAGCACACAACTCCATCCAGCTGCCTAAGTTTCCCTGTCCCTCTATCTCCAGATCTAAGCCCTGTCAATCCAATCTCCCAAAACAGTCCTCAAATTCCTCTTCCTCCCTCTATCCCAATGCCACCAGCTTTCACGAGCTCCATCTCTCCTTTGGATTTTGTCTTACTACCTCCACTCTCGTCCCGTCTGTCTCTTCTCCTCACTGCAGAGGGAATGAGCTTTTAAACGTGCAAATTCATCCATCATGTTCCCCTGCCCCACATCCAAAACCCTCAGAGGCTCCCTATTGTTATAAGGTAATGGGCTCAATGATGGACTACATCAGCTCTATAGTCTGGGCTTCTACCAGCTTTGTGACCTTGGCCAGATGACTCAACCTCTCTGTGCCTTGATTTTGCAAGGTATACACATAGGTCAGAGTTGCTGCAGAGATTAAATTAGTTAATAAATAAAAAATTTCTTGGAAAGAAGTCTAGTGGACAGTAAAAACTCAATAAGTATTAGTTTTATGATCATCACCATCACTATAGTTATTTTTTAAACAAGGTCCAAAACTCTTAGCCTGACTTACAGGGGTGGAAAAGATCTGTTTCTTGCCTGCCCGTCCAACCTCAGCTCTTTGTGGTACCCCTTATATTCTATGCACCAGCCATTCTGAACAATTTTGGTCCTTGAATGCAACATAAGGGCAAAGATTTATGCATAAAGATGTTCATTCATCACGCAGATGTTTATGATAACAAAGATTTCTTAAAGATAAATATCCATCCATTAAAAATAGGTAAGTAAGATTATGGCATAATCAAATATTACACAATTGTTTTAAATTATGACTCTAATAAATATATAATGACATGGGAAAATGCTCACAATATGACAGTATACGAAAAACGATTCAAAATTCTATCTACGGCATTATCTCAACCTGAAGGAAATGAAATGTTTAACAGTGGTTATCTCTGTGCTGTTAGATCATAGGTGATATTTTTTCTTTATATTAATATTTTGCCTACTTTCTGAATGTTATAGAGTCAGCATGTATGCCTTTCATAATGGAGATGAGGAAGATAAGGAAAGAAAAATAAGAGAAAGAGAAGGAGAGACTCGCCTTCTTTTTTTGTTTCAAATTGAAATATTCTGATATTAATAGTTAATTTCATCAAAACTCCCTCCCCACCTCTAACCCACACACATACAATCACCATCATCTCCCCTATCCTCTGTCCATAAAAACAATATTTGCACTTCTGGTCCAAAACAATTGAACTGAAAACATCAAGAAAAATCAATTCTCCTATACAAACTAAATTCATTTGTTAGGCTCCTGTCTCAGAATAAGAAAAATCTTGAAATTAGAAAAGAAAAAACTAAAATCTGCTCCATTTAGAATAAAATCCAAAACAGATTGAGTGGCAGGGGGCAAATGCATATTAAATTTAGACAAAGGGTAATAAACACATGACATACTTTTATTCTAGGATTTCAGAGTGCTGTCCCTAAACCTCACTTAGAAATTGTTGCTTGGTCAAGATGCCGTATCTCTTAGCATGCTGGAACCTAGGAACCCCTTAACATGTTGTTTGGTGATAGTGGCGGGGGGTGGGGAGGAGTGTTTGTGTGTCTCAGGTTGACCAGATGTTCCAATGCACATAGCCTCAGTCTCTATCCCTGAAGTGCTATGTTGAGCAGATGTCTGAACTGTGTGTGTGTATGTGTGTGTGTGTATGTGTGTCTGTGTTGAGAAAGAGAGAATAAAAGGACAAAGTGCACAACAACTTTTTTCTTTTCAAAGCAACTTTGATATCTCTGTGCTCCAGTAAGTTATGATTTCCTCCTGACCTGCTTCCTTGGTGGGAACGGTAGGTTCTCATACCAACTGGAAAGGAGAGAGGGGGTGGGTGTGAGAGCCATGTGATGGTTTGTCAAGATAGGCACTCTAGCACCTCATTCTTTTTAAAATGTTTTAAATGAAAGAGCTTTGCCCCTTAGACAAAAAGAGGAACTAATATACTTGCAGAAAAGCAAAGAACCTCATACCGAAGGATGCAGGATAATATTACTAATATATCATTATGAACCCCTAAAGAATAAGAATATTATTCACATTTTCCTGTGATTTTATGCTTGGTTATGAAGCATTTGAAGAGGAGGGAATGAAAGACACAAGTGCTGTGGCTGCCATTGTTCCTTTGACGTTGCAAATAACTGTATTTATGATGTTATTATACAGTTCATATACTTCCCTCTAATAGTGCCAATAAAAAGATGGCATTTTCCCAGCCTCTGCTCGCTGCTCATGTTTTATGTCTTACTTTCCTCTCAAGAGCCTGTGTGCTCCTAAGAAAAAGGGCTAATTTTTTCACAGTAGGAGAGGGGAGGGGAAGCTCCTACTCTTTCTACCACTTTATTGCTATTTTTCTATTAGTTCTCAGAAAGACAAAATGTTTTTTTTTCCTGCAAAGGGTAATGCCACACACATGCACACATTATTAAATTGTTCAGAATTCTTACTATCTACAAGAACCTGAGCTTTGCATATATTACTTCAATCTGCCTTCATGACAAGTTTATGAGGCAGGAACTCTGAATATGCCCATTTTTGAGAAGAAGAGACTGAGGTTCTTAGAGAACCCAAGGCTGTACAATATGCTCCAGGACTCAGGTCCCTCAAAGTCAGTGCTTCCAACAACATTCTTTTGCTTTTCAATCCTTTCTCTCACTGCTGAGGCTTTCACTGCTCATAATGAATAAATGTTCCAGTTAGCAGCACAGGCATGAGTCTTACAGAGCCTTTAACTAGGCACATCCTCCTTTTGGATGCAATGCAATGGCCAGTTAACTTCCATCAATAACGCTTTTTGGTTTCTTCTTCCATGGCTCTAGCTGTATGATCTTGAATAAGTAACTTAAACTTCCTGAACATCAATTTCATTATCTATAACAGGGAAATATCATAGCTAAATGTTGGCAGAGATTGGGAGTTTACGAACTGAGATTCATTCATTCCAATAGTATTCACTAACCTTGTCTTAGGTTGCTGGAAAGATGCTAGCTGCCAAGAGAACAACAGTGAAAATGATACAGCCTCTACTCTCATGGAGCACACAGCCCGGTGGCAGAGATACACACACACAGAGGCCAGAATAATGACTACGGTAAGTTCTTTAATGTTAGGACCATATTGTAGCTGTGTAAGATTCTGACCAGCATCTGAAGCACCAACGGGCAAAATAACTTCAAAGCTATCTAGAAATATTTAATTATAAACACTCCCTTCTAAAACAAGACAAAACAAAACAATCTGTAGAAATCAATAAGGCTTCTGCCAGGCAACTTAAAGTCTCAGTTGTGGATGTAGAAATCAAACATGCTTTTGGACTATCACAGCAATGATCAAAGACTATCACATCAACAAATGACTACTCCTGTTGATCAATACATTTTTTTTTATAAATACATACCTGCATGTCTAGGCATCTGTCAGCAAAACTGAAATGTGAAAAGGTTTGCTAAATGAGCGCCAGCCAGGGATAAAAGGTATTTTTAAGTACTCAGCGAGACTGTACTCAAAACAGTCTCAGACCCTTTCCGCCTTCACGTTGCGGTGACCCTGCCGAGTCTCTGAACAGTCTGCACTGTTAACATTCTGGGCCGTGCAATTCTTTGTTGTGGGGGCTGTCCTGTGCCTTGTAGAATGTTAGCAGCATCCGTGACCTGTATCCACTAGATAACAATAGCACTCCCCCTACACCCCCAACCCTGTTATGACAACCAATGTCTCAGGCATTGCCAAATGTCCCCTCATCGGGAGTGGGGGGTGCAAAGTCATGCCCAGTTGAAAACCACTGGTCAAAAACTCAAAGTACCTCTACATTTTGAAGCGGTTAGGATCAACTTATGATCTGGCCCAGCCTGTCTTAGGCCCTTCTAAGATACCTTTTCTTTCTTCAAGTCAGGGATTAGGAGGGAAGCCATCAAATGGTTCACTCGTTCATTCATTCATTCGTTCACTCATTTGCCTACTCACTCCACCATTCAGCAGGTACCGATGGACGGATAGTGGCAGTGCTCAGGTACACCCCGGTACAAAACCACTAGCACTTTAAAGAGGCCCAGGCAAATACCACCAGGGACGTGATCTGAACTACCAAAGCTGACAAGTTCTTACCTTGACCCCGATGCCATTTCCTGAGCTAGTCACTTCTCTCGAGTTACTCAGTTTCATCATCTGTACAATGGACTTCATATTTGTGTCCTAAACTTCAGTCATTTGGGTGGTACCTTCAACACTTCTGCCATGCTCCCTATCTGCATAATCATTTACAGTCAGACCTCGTTTTATTGCACTTTGCTTTATTTTGCTTCCCAGATATTACTTTTTTTTTTTTTTTTTTTGCAAATTAACGTTTTGTGGCAACCTTACCTTGAGCAAATCTATCAGCACCATTATTCCAAGAGCATGTGCTCACTTTGTGCCTCTGTGCCACGTTTTGGTATATCTCAGACTTTTTCATTATTATTTTATCCGTTACAGTGATCTGTGATCAGTGATCTTTGACGTTACTATTGTAACTGTTTTGAGGTGTCATGAACCACACCCATTTAAGAAGGCAAACTTATTCAATAAAAGTTGTGTGCGCTCTGACTGATCCACCGACCAGCTATTTCCCCATCTCTCACCCTCTCCCTATTCTCTGGGACACAATAATATTGAAATTAGGCCAATTAATAACTCTACAATGGCCTCTAAGTGTTCAAGTGAAAGGAAGAGTCTCATGTCTCTCACTTTACATCAAAAGGTAGAAATGATTAAGCTTAGTGAGGAAGGCGTGTCAAAAGCCAAGAGAGGCCAAAAGCCAGGCCTCTTATATCAAACAGTTAGCCAAGCTGTGAATGCAAAGGAAAAATTCTTGAAGGAAATTAAAAGTGCTACTCCATTGAATGCAGGAATGACAAGAAAGCAAAACAGCCTTGTTGCTGATACAGAGAAAGGATTAGTGGTCTGGATAGAAGATTAAACCTGCCATGACATTCCCTTGAACCAAAGCCTAATCCAGAGCAAGGCCCTAGTTCTCTTTGATTCTGTGAAGGCTGAGAGAGGTGAGGGAGCTGCAGAAGAGAAGTTGGAAGACAGCAGAGGTTGGTTCATGAGGTTTAAGGAAAGAAGCCGTCTACATAACACACAAATTGAAGCAGCAAGTGCTGATGGAGAAGCTGCAGCAAGTTATGCAGAAGATCTGGCTAAGGCAATTGATGAAGGTGGCTACGCTAAATGACAGATTTTCAACGTAGACAAAATAGCCTTAAACTGGAAGGAGATGCCATCTAGGACTTTCATAGCCAGAAAGGAGAAGTCAATGCTTGGCTTCCAAGCTTCAAAGAATAAGCTGACTATCTTGTTAGGGGAGGATGTAGCTGGTGATGTTAAATGGAAGACAATGCTCACTTACTATTCTAAAAATCCCACGGCTCTTTAGAATGATGCTAAGTCTACTCTGCCCATGCTCTAGAAATGGGACAGGACAGCACATCTGTTTATAGCATGGTTTGCTGAATATTTTAAGCCCACTGTTGAGACCTACCGCTCAGGGAAAAAGATTTCTTTCAAATATTACTGCTCATTCACAATATACCTGGTCACCGAAGAGCTCTGATGGAGTTGTACAAGGACAATAATGTTGTCTTCACACCTCCTAACATGCATCCATCCTGTAGCCCATAAATCAAGGAGTATTTTTGACTTTAAATTCTTATTATCAGAAAAATACATTTCGTAAGACTGTAATTGCGATAGATAGTGATTCCTCTGATGGATCTGGGCAAGGTAAATTAAAAACCTTCTGAAAATATTCACCATTCTAGATGCCATTAAGGATATTCATGATTCCTGGGAGGAGGTCAAAATATGAACATTGACAGGCATTTGGAGAAACTTCATTCCAACCCTCGCGGATGACTTTGAGGAATTCAAGACTGCAGTGGAGGAAGTAACTGCAGAGGTAGTGGAATCAGGAAGAGAACTAGAATTGGAGGTGGAGCCCGAAGATGTGTCTGAATTGCTGCAATCTCACAATAAAATTTCAGTGGATGAGGAGCAAAGAAAGTGGTTTCTTGAGATGGAATCTACTCCTGGTGAAGATGCCATGAACATTGTTGAAATAACAACAGAGGATTTAGAATGTTACATAAACTTAGTTGACAAAGCAGCAGCAGGGTTTGAGAGGACTGACTCCAATTTTGTAAGAAGTTCTACTGTGGGCAGATGCTTTCAAACAGTATTTCACACCACAGAGAAATCTTTCATGAAAGGATGAGACAATCAATGTGGCAAACTTCATTGTTGTTTTGTTTTAAGAAATTGCCACAGCCACCCCAACCTTGAGCAACCACTACCCTGATCAGTCAGCAGCCATCCACATTGAGGCAAGACCCTCCACTGCCAAAAAGATTATGACTTGATAAAGGCTTCGATGATTGTTAGCATTTTTTTAGCAATAAAATATATTTTAATTAAGGTATATACATTAGTTTTTAGACATAATGTTATTTCACATTTAACAGAGTACAATCAAGTGAAAGCACAACTTTTCTATGCACTGGGAAACCAAAAGATTCATGCGACTCACTTTACTGCAGTGATCTGGAACTGAACCTGCAATATCTCTGTACTTATAATATTTTTTTAAATCAATCGTTTTATTTAGTCTCACAATGAAATGGTATATAATTTTTTTATTTCATAATATTAGAGGGGTACAAACATTTTGGTTACATGCATTGCATTGGTACAGTTTGAGTCAATGTAATAAGTGTGTCCATCACCCAGATAGTGTGCACTGTACCCAGTAGGTGTCAATTTACCCATCCCCTCCTCCCAGCTCCCACCTGCTTGATATCCATTGAGTTTTACTTCCATATATGCATTTAAGTGTTGATTGATTAGTTCCAGTTTAACAGCGAGTACATACGGTGTTTTTTTTCCATTCTTGCAATACTTTACTTAGAACAATGGTCTCCAATTCCATCCAGGTTGTTTCAAAACGTATTGGTTCCCATTTTTTATGGCTGAGTAGTACTCCATGGTATACATATACCTCATTTTATTAATCCACTCATGTATTGATGGGCACTTGGGTTGATTCTACATCTTTGTGATTGTGAATTGTGCTGCAATAAACATTCTAGTGTAAATATCTCTTTTATAAAATGTCTTTTTCTCCTTTGGATAAATGCCCAATGTAAAACTGCTGGATCAAATGGTAGGTCTACTTTTAGTTCTTTGAGGTATCTCCATATTGCTTTCCTTAGAGGTTGTACTAGTTTGCAGTCCCACCAACAACGCTTAAGTGTTCCTATCTCTCTGCATCCACATCCGCATCTGTTATTTTGGGACTTTTTGATAAAAGTTATTCTCACTGGAGTTAGGTGATAATCTCATTTTGGTTTTGATTTGCATTTTCCTGATGATTAGAGATGTTGAAAATTTTCTCATATGTTTGTTAGCCATCAGTCTTTCTTCTTTTCAAAAGCTTCTGTTTGTGTCTTTTGCCCACTTTTTAATGGGGTTGTTTGATTTTTTCCTTGCTATTTTGCTTGAGTTCTTTATAGATTCTGGTTATTAGCCTTTATCAGATGTATAGCATGCAAATGTTTTCTCCCATTCTGTAAGTTGTCTGTTTGCTTTATGAATCCAATGTTATATCCATAAATAAAAGACAACTTCAAAAAAAAAAACATTGAAAGCAAAACAGCTATTAAATTCTAGCTGCACACTGCTATCAGTGGGAGATTCTAAGCACAATGCCTGTTCTCTCCATATTGCAAACCAGACCAAACTGAGACTATGAGCCAATGAGAAGTGAAAGGGGCTTGCAAAGGGAAAACACTCTCTTCGTGTGATTCAGAATCATTCATTTTCATGTTCTTAGACCACCTCTCATCATCCACACCTGCCAGTATCATGCATGCCACTTTTTGGGAAACACAGGACAAGCTATGCCAGTAATAGTTCTTAATGCCTTATTTCATTGGCCTTGCTGGGTGGCTGCTTGTAAATGACTTAACCATTCTGAACCTCGGTTTTCTCATCTCTAGAATGGAAATATCATGGCTGATCCTCAAAGTTACTATAAGGAGGTAATAACATACGTAACCTTGCTTTGATTTCCAAGGTTCCTCCTTAGATTGAACACTCTAGAAAAACCAAGTCCTGCAACAGCCTTTGTAGGTGGTCTTTTGAGGTGGCATAGCAAAACAAAACAAAACGAACATCTTTGGAGTTCACCGCCTTTGAGCTAGATGGTCTTAGCCAATCACTTAGCCCCTCCAAGGCTCAGTTTCCTTGGGTCTAACATGAGAGTAAGGAACGTTGCCCTGCCTGGCCTTGTTATATAAATTCATGGGACAATGAAAGTTCTTCATAAACTTCCAGGTGAGGGATATATACATTTGTATTGATTTCAGAGCTATTGGGAATCGACTGCACCTTTTCGTGTGTGCTCAGTTGTAACGCAGGCGGGTAACAGGACAGCGAGAGATGGAGTGTTTGGGGGAGCTGCTACTGCTAAGGAGAACAGCAACATAAGGAATATGCTGGAAGGCGCTGCAAATGCTTGGAACTGGGATAGGAGTTCTGCAAGGAATCCAAGGAGGAAACAGAGAGGCCAAGAGTGGGGTGGGGGGTGGTGAGGGAGAGAAGAAATGGAAGAAGGCGTCAGGAGTGAGGAAGGGGTGACTTCGAAAACTTGCCCTCTGGCACTGGGATCTCTGGCAAGCTCTGCACTTTTGAGGTTCAAGTTTGTTTATTCTTGGCAAAATGCAACTGCCTGTTTCTAAGAGAAAAGTCTTTAAAAGGCTTATAAAATCTACTCAAAAGGCTTTCTGGACATCAAATAGCTCATAAAAAGGAACATTTTGATGAGTTAAGTGTAAATGAATCAGAAACATACGGATTCCATTTTGCCTAATCTGCCGTTGGATTTAGAAACGAAGAGGAAAACCGCTCAGAACCAGATTCTGCAGGGGCTTTGCAGACCCCCAAATCCTTTGAAAGCCATTGGCAATGTTAGGCGAATCCCTCACAGAACTCTATGCTGCCCTCCTGAACTTGAGCCTCCAAGTAAGACCCCGCTCGAGGACTCATTCCAAGTGATAAAGGAAAGGCAAGGGGAACATACAACATGTTTACTGCGTGCTGGGATCTTTGCTCAGAATGTCACGGCTACCACTTGCTGAGGACACACTTTATATCATCTGAGAGAGGGGGGAGTACAGACGACGGAAATATCAAGGAGATGGGGTGCTAATCCCAGCTGCCCCAAGGTTCAGCTCTGTGAACCTGGCCATCTAAAAGTAATGTCCTTTGGCCTCAGTTTCCCCATCTGCAAAACAGAGCTAAAAAGAGCATCTTGGTAGAACTACAGCAAGGGTTAAATTTACAACTGTTGTAAAACACCCCATCCAGTGCCTGGGCCATCATAAGGACTTGGTCAAGATTGGCCATGATTAGAATATGCAAAGCTGGTAGAGCAGGCACTCTTGTTATCCCCACTTTAAAGTCAAAGGATGAGCCCAAGAATTATCCAGAGACTGATCCCAGATCCCACAACCACTGGAATGGTAAACCCATGGTTTTGACGTAAGCTTATGATTCCACCACCAAAGGTCTTGCCACTCCATTCCACTACTTTCCCAAAGCACTCAAGGGACCCAGCAGAAGTGATCAAACTCCAGAGACCTGGGATTAACTTCCCCCTAAGGTTGGTGTTGGAGGCTTCATTCCAACCCCATGCTGGTGGCTGCAGGTAAGCTAAGATGGAACCTTCTTCAGAACGCCCAAGGACTTCCTGATACCAAGACAGAACAAGCCCCACACTCTCCATTGGAGGTGTTGAGAGAGATCCCTGGCTCCAAAGTTTTGACGGGTTAATGGAATTACAGAGAAGAAACCGAACATGAAAGAAGGAAGAAAAATTTGGAATCACGCTACATTTTCCACTCACTGTCTCTCTGACCAATGCCGTGCAATATGGCTATAAAAATCCGTGAAGCGAAATCTAAAGTTAAAAAAATAAAAGTGTACGTAAATTGGCCAGGTGGATAATACTTGGCATGTTGTACGTGTTTTCACACATGGCTTTATCAAAGGGGATAATTACAGCATATGAAAAATAGTACACATTGTTTCCATATGAGAGATAAAGAGAGAGTGTTATAAGTGATTAAGAGGACTTAAGTGTGTGGACTGTTCTCATAATGGGAAGAACTGCTTTTGTCCTAGAATTATAGTATTTTTTTAATTTTTATTTTTGGTTATTATGGGTTGTATATATTTATGGGGTACATGTGATGTCTTGGTACAGGCATACAAACGTGTATTAATAAAATCAGGGTAATTGGCGTATCCATCACCTCAAGGATTTCTCATTTCTTTGTGTTACGAACATTCCAATTTCACTATTTTATCTATTTTAAAGTATACCCTAACTTATTGTGGGCTATTGTCACTTTGTTGTGCTATCAAATATTGTTCATTCTCTCTCTCTAATTATATTTTTCCACCCATTAACCATCCCCACTTTATCCCCCAACTCACTGCTACTCTCCCAACCTCTGGTAACTATCATTCTACTCTCTGTTTCCATGAGATCAATTGTTTCAATATTTAGCTCCCACATACAAGTGAGAACATGCAAGATTTGTCCTTCTGTGCTTCACTGAGTTCATTAACATAATATTCTCCAGTTCCATCCATGTTGTTGCAAATGGCAGGATTTCACTAAAACTGTAGGATTTTTGAAGCAAGAATTGCAAAAATCTTTCTAAAATTCTAAAAGAGGAAAGACTTCTAAACTTCTTTGTCGGTTTGGAGAAACGTCTTTGTTAGAAGATAAGCAGAATTCTCTACATCCATACCACCCTGAACACACCCGATCTCGGAAGCTAAGCAGGGCCAGGCCTGGTTAGTACTTGGATGGCAGAAGTCAGATAGAATCACTTGAGCTCTCCCCCTTTCATTTTCTGAGTCTGTTTTGTACAGGGATTATCTGCACAAGTCTTTGCCTCTGGCTTCTCCACCAATGGGCCTCATAGCCAAATAGCCGGTAGGGTTAAGAAAGTCTAGAGCCCGACAACAGAAAGACGAATGACCCAATTAACAAACAGACAAAGGACTTCAACAGCCATTTTTCCAAATAAGATATACAAGTAGCCGATACGCACACATGTGAGAAGATGTTCAACATCGTTTAGTTATTAAGGAAATACGATTTTACTTCACACCCACTAAAATGGTAATAATCAAAAAAATGAAAAATAACAAATGTTGTCAAGGATGTGGAAAAATCCGAACCCTCATGCATTGCTGGTGGGAACACAAAGTGGCACAGTCACTGTGGAAAAGAGTTTGGCAGTTCCTCAAAAAGTTAAACAGAGAGTTACCATATGACCCAGCAACTCCACTCCTAGGTGTACAACAAAAAAATTGAAAACAGGTACTCAAAAAAATACTTGTATGCTAATGATCAAAGTAGCAAATTCCACAATAGCTAAAAGGAAGAAATAACGCACGTGTCCAACAGATGAATGAATAAACAAAATAGGGTATATTCATGCAATATTAGCCATAAAAATAAATTTGTGATACACGTTATAATATGGGTGAACCTCAAAAACATGGCACTGAGTGAAAGAAATCAGACACAAAAGGTTACAGATTATACAATTCCATTTACGTGAAATATCCAGAACAAATAAATTTGTAGAGACAGAGAGCAAACCAGTGGTTGCCAAAGGTGAGGGAAGGAAGAAATGGGAAGAAACTACATAATGGGACAGGGTTTCCCTTTGCAGTGATAAAAATGTTGTGAAACTAGGTATAGGTGATGGTTGCACAACACTGTAAATGTATTAAACGCCATTGAATTGTTCACCTTAAAATGGTCCATTTTATGTTATGTAAATTTCACCTCAATTTAAAAAAAATAAATAAAAGTTGAAGCCCACTTTCCTGCCCTCTACCTGGCAGAACGAAGAGCACTTGATCTTGGCATCCAGCTCAACACCCATAGCTGTAATTTCCCTGGCGTTGGCCTCGCGACGACTATAATTCCTCTCTTGGAACTAAAGTAGATGAGCCTCAATGGTGAACAAATAAACTTGCTTCTAGAAAACATTTGAATAAGATGCTGCTTTATGAGACCTAGATTTTCACTATCTTTTTTCCTTAAATATTCACTTTTGTTATCCCCTAGAAAAATAATCTGGACAGATAGAGAGGGAGCTGCTAGTCAGATCTCTGTCAGTCTCAGTTTCTGTGCAACCGGCTTGAATGACAGGAAATGAGTGTCCATTAAGAATGCTGTGCCTTTATAACTTGGAGGTGACCTGCCTCGATGCTGATCACAGTAGATATTAACTCAAATCTTTCTTTCTTTGCTTCTTACTCACCGTGAGTCCCAGGGCAAGTCGCTACCTGAGTTTCGTCATCTGTAAGATAACGATAACTAAACCTCAAGACGTTGTGAAATTAACATAGTGTTTGGCATATAGGAAACTGTCCAAATTTTATCATTCCTTTTCCTTCTCCACTATTCTGGCCTGGTCTAGGGGGTTTAAAATGGGCATAGGATGCCCAACCAGGAAGAAGACAGATGTGAAAAGGGCATGTAAGATGAAACATGAGCTTATGAAGATGTACCATCCCATCCTTGTAAATCTGGAAATAGATAGACTCTCCCCTTCACTACACACATGGGAAAACTGAAGCCCAGAGAGGTTAAGCAACTTGACAAATTCACACAGCCAATCAGCCACAGAGTGAAAATTAGGTCTCAGATGTCTGTAATCCTGAGCAGCTCACTGTGTGCTCCGGGGTACTATCTATGAATGAGGATTTAGGGGCTTCACTCCAGTCGTGTGAATGCTGACTTCCGCATGCCATTGGGCACTACACAATGATATGGGCCTACCCAGGGTCACACACTAGGTCCGAAATTGTATACTGGCAGAGGGGAGAGAATCTTCCAGCTGAAGACCACTGATTCCCTACATACCTCTGGCAAGCAAGAAAAGGAGAATGTTATTATATTTATTTCTCAGAATTTGCTCATTCAGCAAATATTTATTGATTTCTTGTTATGTGCCAGATTCTATTCCAGAAGTCAAGAACACAAGGTCCCCGTGCACATAGAGCTTACATGCAAGTGGAGAAGATAAAAATGAACAAGTCGGAGAAAAGTCAAGAGAAGTTCAGAGTTATAGGTGCTATAAAGACATTAAAACAGGGAAACGTGATAAAAATATGCAGGGGTCATGATAATTTTAATTTAATTAAGTGGGCATGGAGGTCCTCTCTGGGGGGACATTTGAGTTAGAACAAGAATGACCAGAGGAGATGGCAGTGACCTGAGGGAAGAGCGTTCCAGATAGAGGAAACAGCATGTGCAAAGGCTGCGAGGCAGGAACAATATTCTGACATGTTTGAGGAACAGAGAAGCTGTGTGGTTAGCATGGAGCAGGCCAGGTGGGTAGGAGACAAAGGCATGGATGGAGAGGCTGGGGGCCAAATCACAAAGGGCCTCATTGACTTTGAATTACACAAGAAACACAGGCTCACCATAGACAACTTACACAATGCAGATACAGTAAAAAATTTAAAAGATCATAGTCACCCACAATCCCAACACCTAGAGAAGACTGACCAATGATATTTGGGTGCCAGTCCTTTCAAACATTTTATTCCATATCCAACCATATGAATATATAAATGTGCATTTAGGAGAGTAGGATCATATAATACATCCTTGAAACTGGCTTTTAAATTTATTTTATTTTCTTATGTATTTATTACTTAAAACATCATAAACATCTTTCTATGTCAGTACACTTATATATAGCATATCCAGGACATAGTAGACATTTGATATTTGTAGAAGAAAGGGATGAAGAAAGCAAGGAAGGAAGGAGGAAAGGACAGAGGGATGGAGAGAAAAAGGAAAGAAGGAAGGAAGGAAGGGAGGGAAGAAAGGGAGAGAGAGAGGGAGGGAGGGAGGGAGGGAGGGAAGGCAAGAGAAGGGAAGGCAGCAGCTTAGCCTTCTGGTGCCTGAACATAGCTTTATTTCTTAACCGGTCTTTGACTATTGATGTCTAGGTCACTTCCAGTTTTTACTGCCATTGACAATACTGCAGTGACCGCCTTTGACCTCATACTTCCTTGCACTTCTCCAATTACATCCTCAGAATGAACTTCCCAAAGTGGAATTTCTGAGGAAAATGCACATTTTTAAGGAACTTGCCCTCTAGAAAGATTTATCAATGTGCCCCCCCCACCATCGGTGACGTTCAAGGGTGCCGGGTTTCCCTCACTGGCATGAGTAAAATGTTTCTTAAAGAAAGAGAAAAAAAAACAGAGGTGTCCAGGATCAGCTTCCTGAGCATCGCTGGATTTTTAAGAGGTCACCTTATTTCATTCCGTCCCGTGAGCATCTTTTTCTATCTGGAAGTTGGGACACTTACTCGTCTGGCCTTTCCTTTTTCTTGGGACATTCCTAAAGTGAACCATCTTAGACTTCAAGAAATGTTGAATCAGTTGACTGGGGAAAATCCTTTCCATTTCTGGTGTTGGTGTTACTGAAAGACCTGCCCCAGATGAGATGTTCCCTTCTCTCTGCAAAATTAAGAGGTGTGAAAAGATTCCTGATGCCGACTGCCAGCCCTTTTCACAAGCCACTGGTTTTAATATTGGTTTGGCAGCTCCAATAATAATTTCTTTTTTTAAAGCACAGGACTTGGAAGCCAACTTCAGAATGTGGCTGTGAACCCGGCCATGAACCCAGCCATGAACCTGGCCTGAGCTATGCCTGCTAACAACACTTCGCACGTCCCTACCATCCTTTATTCCTTCTCCGTGATCGTAATTTTGTCCCATCATTCCCTTCAAGGAAAATCTTAAGGCTCCCAAATTACAGAGGAAAGAACAACTGCAGATGAGACATGCCCCATCTGCAAATACAGCAGGGTTTGATTGTTCTCATAAAGATGTGGGCTTGGTTGTTGATGTTCCCTCAACTCTTTCCATGTAGGAGAAATACTGTTGTTCCCAGTTTAAAAATGAGGAAATTGAGGCCAAGAGGGGAGCGTTAGCTTTGGCCTTGTCTGCTGTGGTCAGCAGCAGAATTGGAAATGGAGTTGGGACTTCTGGCATCTGATCAATGTCCTATGAATGTGTCTTCTCTCCTGTAAGCCTGTGCTTCAAACGTTCCCTTAACCATGACCCTTTCTCTTTAGCGCCAGGGAGATGGGAAAGCAGAGAACCAACACATGAAAAACTAGACTTGCGGGGGACGTGCCAAATATGGGCAGAGAAAACAAGGAAACTCTCTCCTGCCATTTCACCAACCCAACGCACTGTCCAGAGGAAGGCTCTTCCTTTGCCTTTTGAAATCTGTTTTTGAGGGCATTGCGCCATCTCTGCCAGAGACCCAGCAGACAGGAGTGTGTGGCAGGTGGGATGTGGCCCATTCCATCCCCGGGCATAGACGTGGGAAGTCCCTCATGCCTCCCACCCCTGCCCTGCTCTGAGATTCCAGCTAAATCTTGAGTGTGGCAGATCTCAGAGATCTGGCACAGAAGGGTAGCAAAGCCCCAAGAAGCATCCCTGTTTCTTCAGGGTAGAGATGAGTCTTCCAAGTCTTAAGTCTTATCCAAAGGGCTCTGTAGGGTGTTGGAGAGGAGTTAAGGTAGGGAGGACGCAGTCTCATGGCTGTGAAATACATGCAACAAGGACCTATGGAAATGCATATGTAAAAGCAAATTCTTCCTGCACTGGGAAAAAAGAAAAGAAAAGATGCAAGCCAAAGGGCTTCCTCGAGCAGGTTGATAGAGGGAGGCTTTCAGACCCCGGGGCCCATTAATCTCAGATATTTTCCTGCCGTTCTGTTGGCCTTGACCCCGTGCATTTGCCTAATATTTATTGTCTGCACCTGAAAGGCCAGGAGCAGCTGTCCCAGAACAGAACTTGGGCCTCTGTCACTCAGGGCACCTGCAGTGAACTGTTGGCGCAGAAGAGGCCACGCTACCTTCGCGTCCCCCCGGCCTTGCCTCCCGCTCCACGCACCAGCCAGCCACCAGGAGACTGTGAGCTCCAGGAAACAAGCAAAGCACGACTGACGGTGCACACGATGAAGGACCCACAAGAATGACCCAGGTGAGCCCGTCTTTATTTAGAGGTAGGCCAACGAAGAGTGTGAACGTGCAATGATTCGTCAGAAATGTCTGTAGAGATTTTGATGTATTCAACATCTTTCTTTCTTTCATTCTTTTTTTTTTCTTTGAGACAGGGTCTCATTCTGTTACCCGGGCCAGAGTGCAGTGGCACAAGCATAGCTCACTGCAACCTCCAACTCCTGGGAGACTTCTTCTGGAATGTCATTCAAACCAACCCCTCCAGCTGTGTTGTATGACGACCAAGAGTTACTTGTGTTTGTTCCCAAAGCTACTGATGCCAGTTGTACTCATAACCATCATCAAGTAATTTAATTATATATCATGTAAAATATGTTAGTGAAAAATCAGAATTGTTGTTTCAATGAAAATTAAGTTAAACACCTTGAAAACAATGACACTGAGTTGCTTTAAAAACCACTTTTGAATTAGATGTAGGTGAGATAAATTTAAAATATTGGGGGAAATTTTGTCAAATTCTGGGAAGACTCTTCTGTCGTGAATTAGAAATTCTAAATGATACTTCGTGGGTAGCTTGAACAGATGCTCTCATTTCCCTAGGAAGGTCCTGGTTTGTACCTATTATCCCAGTGGAATCGTTAATGGTGTCCCCTCTCATAGACAAATTATGTGTCACACCAATATTGGGTGTGATTTATACAAGAAACGCTACTCAGCAGATACAATCTCAAAAATGTTTTGTCTCATTTCAGTAGAATGACAAGTTAATGTACATTTAGGGGCTGAAACATAATGCATCCTTTCCGTGATTGCCTGCTTTAACTGACATTTCCCAATAATCTGGTACCCAACTGAGCTGCGTTGGATAATGTGGCTTCTGTCCTTACCTCACCAGCTCATCCAGAGGGTTATAAGTAATACATGCCAAGGACATAGTACAGTGTCTTGCATATGTTAAGTCCTCAATAAATAGAGGTTGCTAAGAAAAGTTAGAAGAGACTCTTCAAGATAATTGGTTCTGAGATCATTGGTCATTGTATCAAAGGGAAACCGAGGGTCAGAGATGTTAAATAACTCACCAAGGTTATGCAGGATTTCAGTGGCAGATCCAAGGCGCAGCCCCAGCTCTTTGACATACTAGCTTTCCAACACACTAGAATGACTTCAGGCCTCAGAGGAAAAAGTGTTTAGTGGTCCTTAGAAGAGGTATCTCCACAGCCTCCTCTGTCGCCTGTGACATCATGGTAAAACCAAGATGTACTTCCTGGTTCTAATCCAAGCTCCCATTGCTGCATCCAAATCTCGTCAGTTTGTTTGCTCTCCAGGCCACGAGGAGCTCTAGAAAAGAACAAGGAAGAGGCAAAGGTAGTGGCAGCAGGCTGTCGTCGCTACTGTGCTCTTTCCTCGGCAACAGGCCAGCATTACCTGACTCCTGAGTCTGCTCTAAGGTCCCAGGGCCAGCTGAGGATGGTCAGGTTGGGGACAGAGGAGGGAGGCACCAGGCTCTATGGGACAAGCCACAGGGCTGAAGTCCCAGCTCAGTCTTTTGAAGGTCTTGTGATCTGGGACAAGTGTCTTGAGCTCTCTGAGACTCAGTTCACTCTTTTGCCAAAGAGTATAACTTATTACTCTCCCTGACTACTTCACAAGGTTGTGCTCAAGACTAAAGATGGTGATGATGTGAAAGGATTTCTTCAACCACAAATAATAATAGTATAATAGCTAATACCCCTTGAAGGCTTCTATGTGTCACACTAAGAACGTTTCATATATAGCACTTTTAATCTTCACAACACCATGAGGAAGGTACTATTGTCAATCCATTTTACAGATAGAAAAAAGAAATCTCCAAGAGTGGCAGACTCATGATTGAACTCCGGCATTTTTAAGTTGGTACTAACTGTAATGATGATAATAACCATTATTGTCATTGAGAGAGAAATGAGTGAGCTGGAAAGAGAAGACTTTTTTGTCCTACCTCCTCCACCAAGAAGAAACAATAAAAATACAGCACTGAGAATAACAGTCACCCTTATTTGGGGACAAACTCAGTGAGCTAAGGACTTTTCGTGCCTCATTCCTCTTAGCCCTCATGAGAATGTTGAGAAGCAGATTCTCCTACTATCCCAGAGGAGGCAACTGGGGATCTGAGAGGTTAAGACACCTGCTCTAGGTCGCACAGCTGGCAGGGGGAGCTGGGCTTGGAGCCCAAGAGCTTAGGTCTGATCTCCACTGTCCCCCCAGATGTACCCCAATCTCAATGAAGCTGACATTCATTGAGCCCTTACTGTGTGCTGGGATCCAGTGCTAAGTATTTTGCATGTATTCCATCTCATTAGACTCTCCCAACAACCCAATAAGGCAGCTATTATTATCCCCATTTTGGGAATGAGGAAAGTGAGGCACAGACAGACAAGGCATCTTGCCCAGGGTCACACAGTTCCTAAGCGGGAAGGCCAGGATTGGAACCTGGAGAGTTTGACTCCTGGCCACCCCCTCTTAAATTCTATGAGATCTGCCTCTGATGGTTGCAATCAGAATGACGGCCGAGGCTCCTTCAAACCTTTGCACTCTTGGGCATAAGGTAATGGGAAGAGCTCCGTTCTAGCCCCAGCCCCACCCTTCCCAGCCAGGCAAGGCACTGCTCCTCCTGGGTGAGGGTTCCCCATCCATGACATGAGGAGTTAGAGCAAGGCTTTGCAAAGGCCTCTGTACATCCTAGAAGATTCCAGAAAGGGAGGGGAAGGCCTCCTACCCCTACTTTATCCCCTACTTTGTCTATTCTAGATATTGCATAACCATTTTGTTTGCTTGGAGGAAGAAAACAATGGTTGAAAACCACTAAGCGAGAACATGTCTTTGAGCCTCCGGTGCCTGTGCAGTGAGTGGAGAAGAGAAGGGAAAGGTGGTGGTTTGGAGACGATGCCAAGCGGGAGGAGGCTCGGATCTGTTTCTGGATCATCCCATCCACGCGAAACGCCAAGTGGGGCTTCAGCCAGGAGGTAGAGAGGAACAAAGACAGTAGCGCCAGGACAGAGGGACTGGAGGGTCCTGCAGGCGGAGCCTACAGAGAAGAAACCAGAGCTCTGTGTACTGTGCTACAAGTCAGCTCCCTGCATCCTCAGCCCTCACCCAGCCAGCCTTCCTTCCCTGCTCCTCATCCCATTTAACAGATGATAAAACTGAGTCCCAAAGAAAGAACATGATTCTCTAAGGTCACTCACTTTTTCATGCATCGATTCAACAGGTAGTCACAGACCACTAGCCAGGTTCTCCAAAGCCAGGAAAGAACTGGGTCCCTTCTGCGTTTAGAGGCTCTTGCAAACATTTCCAGAAAGGTCAAAACAGGATCACACGCAAACAAGGGTGTGATTTAATGTTTACATGTAACAAATTAACACATCGAACACCACCCCAAGAGCAACAAAGCAATGTCATTGTGCCAGTCACACAGTAATTAAAGGATGTGTGAAACATTAAAGGATGTCTGTGTATACCTCTCTATAAGGGATGTATTTCTAGTAAGGAACATAAGTTGAGAACCCTGTGACAAATATTACCTCCTTTCCAAGCTGTTGGGCCATTTCTGTGTATGGATGTTTTGGGATATCTTCAAACACCTAAATCTGAGACCCTTCATGAACATGAGGCCAAGATGAAATATCCCAACAGGCATCTACTTTACACTGAACCTTATTGGATGTGGAGAAAACAGGGAATCAAGCTCCCTGTCAACTGGGGACACTCGTGGGTTCCCAGAGGCAGAGATAATGCCAGTTGCTCAGCTCTGTGATGGGGGAGCCCAGGAGGTTTAGCAAGCACAGAGAAAAGGGAACTCCCAGCCCAGATTGCCTGTCTCCCCAGCCAACCTGCCAGACCTGGGGAGCTGATTCTCCCAGACACTGTTCTCTTGCTCCCTGGAAGGACCACAAGCTCAGGGAGCCCTGACTTGAAGCTCCCACCATCCGAAGCATCCCGGGAAGACAGCTTCGGGGAGGCCAGCCCTGATGATTCCGCAGCCCATGACCCCACAGCCATCTTGCTTCCTCCCTAAGGACTGAGAGCTCCCCGTGCACCCCAACGCACCCCGCATCAACAGAGTCAGAACATATGAAAGCCAAGTTTTGCTGCCCAGAGCCTCTTGTCTCAGCAAAGCCAACTAATTCAGATTTAACCTTCCTCTTAATAGGCCACGTTGCCGAGCCGTCTAATTAATGCCACATGTTTCCCTCAGCTGTCATCCTGAATAAATGTTTACAAAGCTATTAACGTACTGTATTTGTAAACCGGGACCGCTCGGCTTTGGGGAGTCATGTGGTATGCATTTTCTCCTCAAAGATGGAAAAGGCTTAGCAATAATAAATACATTGTTTTGCAGGGATGGGAGCAAGGCGTTGCCTGAAAAATAAAAAAATTTATTGCGAGCTTCCTGAGACAGCATGGCTGTGCGTACGTGAGAAATCGGAGCTTTTCCCAAGTTCAGAAGAGCTGCCAGGGGCCAGATTTGGCCCAGGTTGGGGCTAAGAGTGGGAGAACTCCAGGGACAGAAACATGGAAAAACACTGGTTTCAGGTCTGAAGACCCAGGCTCTGACCACAGCCCCTTTGCTCACCAGCAACATGGCATTGGGCAAGCCAGTTTTTGTCGTAGGAACTCAGTTTTTCCATCTGCAGAATGGGAGGTTGGGATATACCAAAGTTTTTGCCTCGGATTCCGGATTCTAATCTAATTCCATCTCTCCTCCAACACCACCTCGAATGATCTTGCATAAATTCTTCAAAAGTACCCGTGGCCCTAAAGATAAAGTCTCAATGTCTGAATATGAAACCCCAGAACCAGTATAATCTGCCCAACTTGCCTGTCCACTTCCATCTCTGATTATTTCTGCCTCATATTCTAGCCCAGCTAAATGTATCGTCAATTTCCTAAAAGGAGGAGTTTGTTCCTACTCATTATTTATGTCTCAACTTACACATCACTTTCCCCAGGAAGTCTTCCTTAACTTTCAGTTTTGGATCAGAGTCCCCTCCCAAACGCGCCCAGAGCACCCTCAACGTCTCCTCTCCTAGGCCAGTTTTATAATTGCTTATGTATTAATATGTGTCCACCCACTAGAGCGGAAGCTACAAAAGAGCAGGGACAATGTCTATTTTATTCAACGCTGTGCCCCCGATGCCTCACAAGTGGAAAATACTTTCAAACAATGTTGCTGCATGAACGAATATGAATTGAAAGGTGGCGGGGCAAGTTACCAGCACAAAGGACGTTGCAGGGGCCTTTCTAGACACTTTGCAATCGAAGAATTTGGCCCATATACATCTTGCAGCGTCCTGTCTGTTTCTCTCAGTAGTACTAATCCCGGGCTCGGAGAGTTTAAGTAACTGCCACACTATTATACAACTAGTCTGGGACAAGAGCTGGGATTCGAACCTAAGACTGTTAGCCTTTAAAAACCCAGGCTCCTAACTGCGCTGACGTGATTAGCCCCCTAACAACGCCAGCAGCATCAGAGCTGTCGCCGCCACCACGCAGCCACCCACCCCATGGCCCATCCACACCTGCCCACCCACCTAAGTCTGTGCCCTCACGCCTCGTCCTTGCTGACATACATGGCTTTAGCGCTCTGCCGCAGTTTTTCCGCACTTGTCACCACGGTTACCTAGAAGGTGCTAGTCAGGACTAGCCAAGTGACAGAAAGCCAATTCCAGCCGCAACTAATCAAAAACAGAGACCGGGAGGGATGATAACTTTTCTCTCAAGCTAGAGAAAGGGCGGGGGTGACAGTGGCCACAGGAGTACCCATAACTGAGGACTTACAGGGCCAGCAGGTCCCTGTCTCTTGTTTCTGCCATCACTTCTTCTTCAGGGTCCATTCCGTTCTCTCAGGCCAGCAGCCACCAGGAGGCCGGAATCGCGGCGGCATCTGAATAAACCACCACCGCCGCCAAATTCTTTCCTACTCCCGTGCGCCACTGGAAAACTCGTAGGAAAGCAATTTGATTGGCCAAGCCTGAGTCACGTGCCCAGGCCTGGACCAATCACTGTGGTCAGAGGTGGAATACTGTGATTGGCTGCTCCTGCCAGAGCCCCATGTTTGGAGTCCGGGAGAAGCAAGTTCCGAAGGGAAGTGGATAAAGGTGTTACTGGAAAAGGGAATGATGAGCAGAACAGAACGCCGGTTGTTCATGACGTGGGTCCTGGGCTCGGGCTGGGATCCGGCCTTTTATTCTGGAGTTCACCTCTTTATGGAGAAGACAGGCAAGTCAACACACAGCCAGAGTCCGGTGGTAACTGCTGCCACAGGGGAAGGGGAAGAAGGGATTCTTTGCCAAGTAAACTTTGCACATAGGTGTTTGAATGGAGACGTGGAAGAAAAGCAAGGGTTGCACAATGGAGCAGTGAAATTGTATCAGTAAGGCCTAAGGCCAGGTGTGCTGGCCCACACCTGTAATCCCAGCACTTTGGAAGGCCAAGGTGGGAGGATCACTTGAGACTAGGAGGTTGGGAGAAGCAGCCTGGACGACACAGCCAGACCCCTGTCCCTACAAAAAAAAAAAAAAAAGAAGAAGAAGAAAATTAGCTGGGCCTGGTGGCACACACCTGTAGTCCCCGTTACTTGGGAGGCTGAGGTGGGAGGATCACTTGAGCCCAGGAGTTCAAGGCTGCAGTGAGCTATGATGATGCCACTGCACTCCAGCCTGGGCAACAGAGCGAGACAATGTCTCTAGCAGAAATAAGGCCTAAGACAGATCCTGGCACACAGTAGGTGCTGAGTAACTATTCGTTGAAAGAATAAGTTAGTGAATGAGAGCAACACGTAAGAACTAAGAAAAGGAAAGTGTCCCTGCTTTGTTACAGGGTGAGAGCTGAGCCAGCATGACTTTGAATCTCATTTCCAGCAACAAGTTGTGCAAATTGAGCGAGTCACTTCAGCCCCCGGAACCTAAGTTTCAGCCTGTGTAAATGTGAAATAACATACCACCCTCCTACTACTGAGGGTGGAATTAAATAACCTCTCCAAAGCACCCAGGGCAGTGCTGGGACGACATGACGGTTCAGTCTGTGGAAGAGGATAGACGACGCTCTTTTATTTTAAAAAGCCCCATTTCCTTCTTGTGGGGCTATATAGGTTGACTCTTCGTTAAATAGAAGTTTTACTTATTGTTTCAGCTCAACTCTTGGAAGAGCAAGACAAAACAAAACAAAATAAAAAATCAAGACGAAGATTTTTGTAAGAGCCAGTGACCCTTACAGCAAAACATAATTCTCCTACAGAATCTCCATGGTGAATTGAAAACGGCTTTAACTGGTTTCATTCCAAGCAGCAGAAACAATTGCTGCCGACCTCACGGCTTGGCTTTTCCGAGGGAGAGCTGGCCCTGAGAGCGGTATTTCCACGCTCCGGACTCGGCTGCCTCTATTTAAAAAACGAGTGTGAAATACCAACCCAGTTGAAATACCAACACTCCTAAAATTGCTGCGGATGTCTCAGAACACAAAACCAAGTCCCCTGACACTTCACTCTAAGCCCTACATAAGCTCACTACAGGAGCCCAGAGTTTTTCACAGATATTGGCAACCACCTGAAAACAACCGGTCCAAAAAAGGATGTTGAAATTATTTTGAGGGTTCTATAAATCCACATTCATGTTTTTCCATTTTTTTTTTTTTTTAGACACATCCTTTCTCTCTCTTGCTTCTCCCACCCTCTTCTGTTCTTTCAGTTCTCTCCATCCCTCCCTCTTCCATGACAATGGGAGGAAAATATTTATCCCCCCACGAAAGTATTAACCACGGAGTACTCATCACCAAACAGGCTAAGAGACAAGAGCAGTACTCTGACTTCCACGTTGGAGAAAATCCCTCTCTTCTATTACTCCCGGTACCTCTAGGAAAACTGCCTCTTGGGCATATCTCCTGGCTCTCCTGCGCTCCGAATTCCTGAACCAGAGGTTCGAGGGGACCAGGTTTTCTTTTGACTGCATGAAGACCTGACACTTCACTTCCAGCCTTTCAATTCCTGGCCACCCCTTAGACGTGTGGGCGGCAGGGCCCCCACTGTCCTCTGGCTCAGGAAGTTGGACTGAGCAAGCAGATAGGGCCTACCTAAAACGGTGCTTCCCAAAGCCTGGGCCAGTGCTGGCTGCGCGGGCATGTGACCCCCACAGTTTGCACAGGGTCTTGCATCCAGAAGGCCCCAGAACTTGGCTCAATGCTCTGCCCTTGCTACCTCGAAATCCTTAATAAGTTTTGAGCAAGAAGCCCCACATTTTCACATTGCATTGGGCCTACAAACGATGTAGCCAGTCTCGTCTGAGACTCATAACCACGTGCTGTAGACAAGATGATTTTAGCTGTGACGCAGGCCAATCTTTTCTTGATTCAACCGGCTACGTGTGTACATTCCTGTATGTGTGAGAACCACTGTGGAACTGGGTCGCCACACTCCTGCTTTTATGACTTTTAAGACTGAGGAAGGAAGGAAATCTATGAAAAAAAGGTGAATCCACTTAAAGAAAAATAGGAGATGAACTAACTACAGATGCTACTCAAGTGTGGCCAAAAAGGGGAGGGGCAGGAGAGGGAAGCAAACAGATAATTCAAATTTGAGAATTGCTGACTCAGAAGACCCCAAAAGCTTTCTCTCCTCCTCCACCAAATCCCTGACCCCATAACATCACCCTCACTGACTAGTTACAGTGCCTGTCATTCTTGTACTATGGCTTCTCAGAGGGTATTCTAATTCACCGTGTGCCTTTGGGCAAATCCCTTCATCCCCTGAGCCTCCGTGCGCCCATCTGTTAAATGGGCCAGTTCTTTCATCTTAAAAATCTTGGATTCTCTTGAGTTAAACCAATGCTTTGTAAATGATGGTTCTCACACTGGCCGCATCTGAGCCACTCGGCGAGGGGCGGGGTAGGGAAGGAGTTGTTAAAAATGTTTATCCTCAGGCTTCAGCCTTGGAGAGTCTGAGTCAGGAGGTGGGAGGTGAAATTTGGAGATATTTGTAACCAATGCTCTCAACAAATTTGATCAGCAGTCAGTTTTGAGAACTTCTGAATTAAAGTTTTAAAAATCTCTCGGTAGCTGGGTGCAGTGGCATATGCCTATAATCCCAGCACTTTGGGAGACCTAGGCATGTGCACCACATGAGGCTAGGAGTTCAAGGCCAGCCTGGACAACATAGTGAAACCCTCATCTCCTAAAAAAAAATTAAATATTAGACAAGTTATTATGAGGGGGGAAAAAAAAGAAAACAAAAATCTCTCATTAATCATTCAACAGACACTGAGCATTGCCTCTGGGTCTTGCACGGTGTGAGGTAACAGAGAATTATAAGATCTCTACCTACCAGAACCCTGCAGTGTCTGGTTGCAGGAAAAAATCTTGAATAACAAAGCAATCACATCAGCTTCCTGCAAGTCAGCTACTGTTTGAAGTGTTGTATGTACATTAACTGTGGAACACTGGATTTTCCAAAAAATGGCTGCAGCAATATTGCCAGTCCCATATGCGCTTCCGGAACATTGCCATCCCCCCATCCAGCGACAGAATCTATTTCCATTCCCCTGAAACAGGGCATAATGTTGTGACTTCCTTGATGAGCAGAAAGAGTAGAAATGACCTCCTGTGACCTCCAGGGGAGGCTATAAAAGGCGCTACTTCCTCTACCTGGCTTTCTGCTCACCTCCTCACCTCTCTCTCTCAGGATGCTCACCCTGGGATCCTAGACACCGTCGTGTAAGGAAGCCAAGTCGCCATGTGGAGATGCCCTGCGGAGGTGTTCCGGCCACCTGACCCAACAGAGGCCCCACACGTGGCCAGACACGTGAGCAGGTGAGCTCCAGACCCCACGCCTACAGCCCAGCTCTCCTTCACCCATCCTCTGGGCCCCCCCAGGGCTCCCCAGGCCGTATCTTGTTTCGCCTCTCGTCTCCTTGCCTCGGTGCAGCCATTCTCCACCCCGTGACACGTGAGAGCCCGCGCACTATTCCGAGCCCTTTGCACTTCTTCGACCAACAGCCTCGTAATACTATTACTGCTGATGGCTTTTCATTCCCGATGCCAAACCTGATTTGGCGTTCACAAGCCTGAGGGTTTCAATCCAGGCTCTGTGGACAGGCTCCGGGAGCCCTAAGTGACTGTAGCTTACAGACAATCCAATTGTTATTGACATTTGTGTCTGATTGTTCATCAAGGAGGAGCTGGCTTGTAGGCCACATCATTCTATTACCCGGCCCCTCTTCCAGCCTCCCCACCAACGACAGAACACGTGCGCACCGTCAGCGGCAGGCCAATCAATCGCAATATCACTCTGCATCCATCAGAGTCGCTTTTGTGGCCTTGAGTGTGGGGTCGACTCAGGGGAGGGAGGGAAATGGCAAGAAGAAGAAGGAGAGGATCTAAATTCTTATGCGTTGAGTCTGAAATGGAAGCATCTACTAAAAACAGAAAAAGATAGATAAAAATATATCTACGTCCATATCAACATCTATGCACACCATTGCTTGGGAAGGTAATTCTTAAGAGGCGTGTCGTTTGTCAGTCCATCCTGCTTGACGGTGTCCCGGGATCATGTGCAATCTTATCTCCAATGACACTTGTGTTGGGTTAAGCAAATTTGATCATAGCAGATCCAGTAAGTTCATGAGTTAGCCAGCTCCCTTCCCACACAAAGCATTTCTCACTCATACCATAAATCTTTGCAGGGGAGATACCAGGATCACGAAGGTGATTGTCCCAGGGCGAGGCTTATCCGCTGCATTCCGGATGCACTGAGCCCAGCGATTTCCCCAAATGTGGGAAATAACTGCATAGTTTGTGCCAGAGGGGAACTGCATGTGCTCTTCTCCATACTATTTATTTTTTTTAAGAAAAAGAAATCTTCCCTTCCCCTGTCCCCCATTTTATTTAATTCTGTTTTTCCAGAGTCCCTTTTTGGTCAGACTGCCCTTTTTAGTGTTATCTTGAGAAAGCTGAAACCATCAACTGCCCCCAACTGTTGGCTGTATCGGACTTCAAGTGCTCTCACAATTCCTCATTCGTTCCAAGAACGTGTGAAGACCTCACACCATCAGTCAGACAGCGGTCATTTGGCAAGGAGTGGTGAAAGGTTTTCACTGAACCAGCCACACTTTCTTGGACTCAAAACAATAATGCAGCCTTTTGGAATGGCCGGTGCATTGATTGGTCACTATGGGATACCACAGTGACAACGACCCTGGCCTTCTCCGCAACAGGACTGAACTAACTCACGGAGACCAATGCTCTTCTTTGCTCAAAAAGGAAAAAAGTGGGCACATTAAAACAACAGTGAATTCTAAACTCTGCTAAAATGACTAAAGTTAAAAAGACAATACCAAGTGCGGGTGAGAATGTGGAGTAACTGAAGCCCTCATTCCTTACTGATAGATGTTACAGGATGAATTGTGAACCCACCCACACCTCCAAAATTCATATGCTGCGATCCCAACGCCCACCACCTCATAAAGTGACTGTTTTTGGAGATAAGGTCTTTAAAGAGCTGATTGGGGTGAAATGAGGTCATTGGGATGGGCCCTAGTCCAATATGCCTGGTATCCTCAAAAAAGAATATGTCTGGACACAGACTAGTACAGAGAGAAGATGTGAAGACCTGGGGAGAGGCCTCAGAAGAAACCAACCCTGCCAACACCCTGACCTTAGACTTCTAGCCTCCGGAATGGTGAGAAAGTTAATGTCTGTTGTTTAAGCCATCAGCTGGGTACTTTGTTCTCGCTGCCCTAGCAAACCAATGCAATGGGATGTAATATGGTACAGCCACTTTGTAAAACAGTTGGCCACTTTTTATAAAGTTAACTATATCCTAATAAATATAACCCAGAAATTTCATTCCTAGGTATTTACCCAAAAGAAATGAAAACATATGTTCACACAAAGACCTAAAAATGAATATTTATTGCATAATTATTTATAATGACCCAAATTATTGAAACAATCCAGACGTCTGTCAGCTGATGAATGAATAAGCAAATTGTGGTATATCCATATGTTGAAATACTCCACAACAATAAAAATAAACAGACCATTGTCACATACAAAAGTGTGGATGAATCTCAAAGCATTCACCATATTAAATGAAAGAAGCCAGACACCAAAGACTACATAATATAATTTCCCATCCAGGCACGGTGGCTTATACCTATAATCCTAGCATTTTTGGAGGCCAAGGTGGGAAGATCACTTGAAGTGAGGAGTTTGAGATCGGCCTGGACAACATAATGAAACCCCATCTCTACAAAAAATTTAAAAATTAGCCAGACATGGTGGCACATGCCTGTAGTCCCAGCTACTCAGGAGGCTGAGATGGGAGGATTGCTTGAGCCCAGGAGTTCAACGCTGCATTGAGCTATGATCACACCACTGCACTCCAGCCTGGGAAACAGAACGAGACCCTGTCTCTAAAAAAAAAAAAAAGAAAGAAAGAAAAAAAAATTCCATTTATATGACATGCTGAAAAAGTTAAATCTAAAGGAACAGAAAACAGATCAGTGGTGTCTGTAGCTGGAGATGAAAAGAGAGAATTCATTACAAAAGAGCATAAGGGAACATTTTTGGGTGATGGAAATGTTCTATTTCTTGATTGCAGTGATGAATACATGTCAAAGTCATCAAAATCATATCCTTAAAATAATAAATTTTATTATACATTAATTATATTTTAATAAATTTGACTTTTAAAAAATAATAAGAATGAGCTATGCTTCTTTGCCCAAAGGACAAAAACTTTGAAAGATTAATAACATCCAGTACTGGTGAAGATGCAGGCAAATAGGCACTTCTGTGTCCCTCACGAACACTATTGGATGTTTCAATTAGAAACCCCTTTCTGGAAAGCAAATTGGCAGTTTTCTTTCAAAATGTAAAGTATGGGTATCTTCTGACTCAGCATTTCCTCCTCTAGGAATCCACCCTGCAGAACTACTTGCCTCTTTCTAATATGCGCATAGCAGTGTTGCTTATCATGGCAAATATAAGAAACAGCCGTCGAAACAAATCTGGCACAGAAACAGGAGCTCAAAGATACACACTCAGCTGTTGACGTGGGCATTGGGTGGGGGAAGGACAGGAACTGAGGGGAGATCTCTGCACAGTTTAACTCAATATTCTTCTCTATTATTTACATCTTTTGTAGATAGAATGGATTCATATGTTGCGTAACATTATTTTTAACCCTGGGCCCAGAACTCCCGTTTTAATAAATAATAAAATATTTCTCACTCCACCGTCCTCTAAAAACGTCCCCTTCCCTGGTCTCTCATTACTGATATATGCACTTGTTGTCCCACACAAATTAATTCAGTAATACAGACCATTCATTTGGTTTTTTTTCTTTTTTTTTTTTTGTTTGTTTGTTTTAGTAAGAGACAGGGTCTCACTCTTGCTCAGGCTGGTCTTGAACTCCTGAGCTCAAGCGATCTTCCTGCCTCGGCCTCTCAGGAGTGCTAGGATTCCAGGCGTGAGCCACCACGAGCAGCCCAGTCATTTGTTTTAGAATATTTGAGGCAAAGAAATTCTTTAAAAAATATACATCTATATGCATGCTAGGGTTGACTAGGGCCCTTTATTACCGAAATAATGACAACCACCATATCGAAGGCCATAAACATAGAATTTGGCTGACTTCACTGAGGCACACCCCGATGATGAAAGTTTCACATGCTTACTGCAGGATTGCTGGGAGTTGGCACCGTGGCAGGAACAAAATAAGGATGAGAGGAGGATGGAGTGGACCATTTACGTTGCCAAGGAGGGATCAGAAAACAAATAGGGCAGGAGGAGACAGACCGATGTTAGATCCAGGTTTCCCTGACCTTAGAGGGTAAATATAAATTAAATCAACCTCAATTACAGTGAAAAACACCGAGTTCCCTTGGAACAAGGCTACATCAGGGACTTTGACTTTGCAAATACCTGCTGTGCTTGCAACACTTGTCCCAGGGGCCACCCCAGGAGCGTGTGCAGCTTGGGCCGAACAAGAGCCTGGGCTCCCCCATTTCCCCACGCTGGAGTTGAGCAATGAGATGTCTCCTGTGTTGAACTCACCAGTGTTGGCGAAGCCAAAGGTTTGCTTGAGCTACTTGAATCATTGCAAAGTAGAATGGAAAACAGGTGAGGCCCTGAGTTGCATCTTCCCCTGGGGCCATTTCTCCTCCCCTGTGAGAGAATTCTATCGCCCCTTGAGGGCCACTTGAATTTTTCCAGGTGAGGGTTCTAGGAATGGTCATCTCATTGAATTGTTCCTTAGTAGGTTTTAAGCTGGAAGTGGGAAATCAATGATAGGGAAAATACTACACCTACTCACTACAGAGTCCTTTCCCATTAGGGGGCTCAGTGTCTTTGCCCCACCTGTTTCTTCCCCCCCCACCCAATTCGGGCTGGAGTGAGGAGGGATTCCTTTAATTTGGGTGTCAGCAAATCTTTCCTGTAGTGGGTCAGATAGTAAAAAATTTAGGCTCTGCGGACTCTAGGGTCTCTGTCCTAAGTACTCAACTCTGCCGTTGTACTGCAAAAGCAGTCATAAATGATACGTAGCATGACTCTGCTCCAATAAAAGTTTATTTATGGACACTGAAATTCAAATTTCATATAATTTTTATGCATCCCAAAATATTCTCCCTTTGATTTTTTTTCCCAACCATTTAAAAAGATAAAAACCATTCTTAGTTCTCGAACTCTACAAAAACAGGCAATGCACTAGACCATCTTGTCACTTACGCTTTCTCATGGCAAACATATTTCTGTTTTGAAACTTCCCTCTTAACACATGCAGTGTCTTGACAGATAGATGAGTAGATAGGTTGAGAATTGATGATTGGGCAGATAGGCGATAGATAGATAGACAGAGGGATTTTTTTTTTTTTTTTAGAGAAAAGGTGATTGCTGATTTAGGATATTAGAACTAAGCCCCTGAGAGCTGCGCTTAGCACGATGACCAACACATAGTATAGGTCAATATTTTCTCCCAGATAAATGCTTCTACTCCCAGGTATACGCCCAAGAGAAATGCAAGCACATGTTCACCAAAAGACACATACACCAACCTCCACAGTCGCCCTATCTGAAATAGCCTGAATCTGGAAATACAAAGTGTCGCAAAAGTCTCCATACACAGGAAAATGGGAAATTGCAGCGAAATGTACCTTTATTTACAAAATATTCATTACGAAATTTTTCCTTTGTATGGAGATTTTTGGGACACCCTGTAATCCAAATGCCCAGCCATAGCAGAATGGGTAAGTAAATTGTGTTGCCCTTACACTGTTCAAGGGTGTCAAATGCAGCATTGAAAATAACTGGTCCACGACCACGCGCGGTAACATAGATGAATTTCACAAACATGAGATGTGCCGAAAGAAAGACACCAGACACAAAAGAGTACAGCAAGTTCTGCTACGACCTGGCACGCGTACCTAAAATCACTGCGCTGGGCAAAATTGCTCAATAAAAGCCACAGAATTTATGGGGAAAATGGGGTTAAGGGAACAACACTAAAAAATTTGTCAATGATATATTTCGAAAATAGGAATGGAATAAGAACAGTAGCACAGTTCTACACGTGTTCAATGGGGTTTTTTAAATGCATAAATATTACAATAAATACAGAACTTTAGAACAGTCCTGAAGTTTGCTTGTAGGGGTGTAGTTTGCTTCGAAGGCTTGTGACTTGTGAGTTTTGGGGAAGAGGCGAAAGAAGGTTGTCTGAAATCAGAGTTGTAACACCAGAGGTGAGTTAGCGTGGCTCACGACACACATGGCAAACGGAGGCGGCTGGTAGATGTTTGAGGAACGTGCCTTTTGTGTCTCCCTCTACGGCTCAGTTCAGCTGGGGACAGTTTCCTACATTTATGTAGTGTTTCTCACAACAAAATCACACGTACGCAAATGCAAATTTTGCCTTACGCTCAAATTATTCTTTAATATATTAATCGTGCGGGAACACACTTGCATTTTCCAAACAAGCATTATAGCAGAACCGCCTCTGCATATCGGATGATCCATTTTATGTAAGCTTCAAAACCAGGTAAGCTCTAACCATGTGTAAGAAGTCAAGACAGCGGTTGCCCTTGGGTGGGGGAGGTAATGACTGAGAAGGGGCTGACAGGGTGCTGGAGAGGGAGCTGAGACGCTGTGTTTCTGGGTGCTGGGTGCTGGGGACCTGCTGGCTTCATTTTGTGCCAACATTACGGAGCTGTGCCCTTCCCGCGCTAGCACTTTGCTCTGTGTGTTAAACTACAATAAGACGTTTACTAAGGATGAGTGATAAAAATAGAATCTAACAGAAAACAAAGCAGCAAGGGAGGGAGACGGGTGACAAAGGTGTTTTTGTCTTCCAAATACAAGGGAACGGTGGCCTGGACCAGAGTGTTACGAGGAAGGGCCAGCCCTTCAAGGGTGGCTTGAAGGCTGCCGAAGCTATGAAGCCCCGTGATTTGATGGATATTTGGAAAGTGAATGAATTAAGACTCCAGGGCAACTCTTGCTCCCTTGGGTGAGAAATCAGACTGACCACGAGAAGGGAAGCTTCCACTTGAGATGAGCCTCTTAGTGTTTCACACGTGCCCAATTTCCCTGCAACTGTGGGCAGAATTGACCGGCTGGGGTCCAAGTTTATGGCATTGCTAATAAATATCCAGATACTTCTTTCATTAGGTCTGTGGGGTCTGTCCTCTTTCTTGAATCAGAATAGTAATGAATCAGTGTTCTCTAATGGATGTACCTTCACAGTTTCACGAAGCAAAGACCACAATTAGAGAACCAGGGTTTAACAGTATCTTGGATGGATCACCAGAACAGAGGAGAACACTGAGGTCCAAAGGCACCAACTCTCCAGGCAAAATGGCATCTATGTGTATTTCTTTCTCCACCATTAAAAACCCATCTTTGTCCCTCCCCCACCCCCATGCCTGGCCCTTAGGAGGTGCTGAGTATATATCTGAATGAACGGGTGGGTGGGCTACTGAGCCTCAGGTTAGTCATCGGTACAATTAAGATAGTAGTTTCTGCTGTGTGGTTGCTGTAAAGATTCAATGGGAATATCCATGTATGCAAAAAGCATGCAGTATGAGGATTGACACAGTATAAATATTTAGTAAGTGGATGTTATCTGTTTATCTATATATTGATTGATTGGTAGACAAGGTCTCGCTCTGTCACCCAGACTGGAGTACAGTGGTGTCATCATAGCTCACTGCAGCCTCGAATTCCTAGGCTTAAGTGATCCTCCTGCCTCAGCCTCCCAAGTAGCTGAGACAACTACAAGCATGTGCCCCCACGCCCAGATAATTTTTTTATTTTTTATTTTTTTAGAAATGAGGTCTCACTATGTTGCCCAGGCTGATCTCAAACTCCTGGCCTCAAGCGGTCCTCCCACCTCAGCCTCCCAAAATGCTGGGATTACAGGCAGAAGTCACCACACCCAGTCATAGTGAGTGCTACTTATAACACACACAGACAGAGACAGACCCAAAGGCAGGCTCAGACAGAAAGATACCAACAGACATCCAGACAGAGACAGGCGCACAGACATGTGTACAAACATATGCATGGACACACCAACACACACACACACACACACACCAAGAGACACACAGAAATGAGTACAAATCCATCCCAGCCACGGCCCTGCTCCCTGCACACAGCCAACCTCTGCCTCTCCGCACCCCAACACCTCCCCCTCCCCCACCACCCCCCAAACACCTATGTTTGGAAAGTTGGGCCCCAGCGAGGCAGTCTGATTGGCTGAGACCCCTTCAGTGGTTTTATTTTTCCAAGTGCGGTTTTGAAGCGACATGGCAAGTAATGAGAGGAAATAATTCTGCTCATTGTTGGACAACCGGCGTACACCGTGGCAATGTGTATAACAGATGTGTGTGCGGGAGGGATTTCCATACATGATTGTGAGCCCCGATCTGTCTCTGAAGATGGGGAATTCAAATCGGCATGTTGATTTTTTTAGGGGGAGTAAGCGGGAGGAGAGCTCGAACCCACTCCAGGGGCATATTAAGTTGGACCTGAAGCATGTGGTAGCGTTGCCTGCGGCCTGCACCGTGGGATGCGTGCTGAAGTTAATTCCTTGAATTTACATAATATCATAGAGTCAGTTTTTATCTTCCCTTTCCCCCAAAAGGATGTTAAAAAAAAAAAAAAACTTTAAACAAAGCAAAAGTCACTTCGTGGAGTTATCTAGACAAGACTAGGATTCTGGCTACCTTTGGCTCGTAATTGTGACATTACACCTGTCCCTGGCTTCCTATAAAATCCACTTCACGATGCCTTTTAATGACAAGATCACTCTTACTCACTTCTGGCCCTGCTGAGCACAAAAGCACTAAATAATTCCCCTTCCTCCAAGTTCTCCAGCGCACTTGCATTCTAAATCCAGGAGACATTATCTTATCTCTGTCTCACTAAAGAGGCCTCTGCCAGAGGTCAAGGTTGTGCTCTTTCTCCCTTGAGAAGCCAGCAGCTTCCTCCGGTCCACAGGCATAAGCTGCAGCAAAGATCACAACGGGCTGCGGCCCCAGCCCCCAGACTTGTTTTATTTGGCTCACAGAGTGTTGGTGCACACCATATATTTTTTAAAATCTGATTCATTTGCCAAAATTTAAAAATCAGAAGCTTTCATATAGAAAAAAAAAATTCCAGTTTTCTAGCTTTCCTTGGAAACTTGAAAGTTCTCGGCAACAGGAAGCCTCCATTTCTACATCTGATTATTCAGGTCATAATCAGCTAGAGTCAAGTGATGCGTGGTGCACCCACATGAGAACATAAACTCCCTGAGGTTAAGGATCCTCTTTGCTTTGTTCATGACTCTACTGCCCGACACATAGTAGCTGCTCAATAAATAACTGTTAAAAGAATCTATCCAAATATCTACTGAGAACATTATAGAAGAAATACTCTGCTAGGGAATGAAATGCTGAACAGAACACAGACGGAGCTCTCTCGTTGCTCACAAACTGAGGGTGGCAGTTACAGGCACAAACAATGGACAACTATCAGGCAATGTGACAAAAACTCAGATTGGGGAGCAGCTGAGGTGGCTGTCTTGGTGAATCAAGTCAGAACCCTGGAGAAAGTGACATCTCAGCTGAGACCAGAAGGAGAAAGGACAGGATTGGGCACTCAGGGCAGCGAGGGCACAGACGAGGGTGTGGAGGTGAGAGGAAACTCACTAGGATGGGATCACCAGAGGTGGACACCGACAGGTACAGGTGTCAAAGAGAAAGTTCACCATCAAACCACAGCAGAAAATAAATAAATAGATAGGGCCGTGGTTGATAAAAGTCCAATCAGTATTTGAGGTCAACTGCAATAACCATGTGTAGAGAATCTACCCCCAAACTCCCGGGTACTATCTTTTAATAAGGACACATCACCTGGATTAATTGTGCTGGCCACTGTGCTTTGAAGGTGTTTAGTCTTCGACCCTAGGGTGTAGGTATCCCTTGTATCCCCAGTTCACAGAGGAGAAAGCTGAAGGTCTCAGGTGCAAAGCACTCCCTGGCCAGGACCATAAGGCTTAGTCACACAGATAACTGAGACTTGAACCCAGGACCCTGATGACAATGAAGACATAGCTAAGCAGGTGAAGAAAGGAATGGAGGAGGATGAGGAGGGAGGTGCGTCACATGCGTGTCCTCCTGGCTCCTGAGTGCAAACCCAGGCCTGGCTAATTACAGTGGAATGAAGATGAGGAGGAGGGAACAATAGGGCTCATTCTCTACCACTTGGGTACAGTGGTTGCCACGGAGACCAGTCAAGGTGATGGGACCAGACATCAAAGGCCCTGCAGGGATTTTCTCCTCCACTCCAGTTGAAGGATCAACTGTTGTAGTTACTGGAGAACCAGATAACATGGTTAGTTGTCCAAGTTAGAGAAGAGACTGTTTCTTAACACCTGCTTCTGAAGCCGGCGGGTAAGACAGGGTCATATATTCGTGCCCTTTAATGATGATTTTTTATTATCTTTGATTTTTTTAAAACTATGCTTGTCAAAAATTCAAACAATGGATACAAAACAGATATGCACTAAAAGGAAAAAAAAAATCTCTCTCCTAATTGGAGTCTGATAATTGACACTTTCTAAAAAGACACATCAGAAATGGAAAGGCTTGGTTGCCCTTGGGGAGACCTGGGTGGCTGGGGACAGGGACGAGGGGCGGGGGGTGGGAGGGGAGTGTTCCCTGTGTACTCTTTCGTGCTTTGGGGTTTGTTTTTTTCATTTAAAAAATATGAACTTGAAATTAAAATAATAAATATAAATCTAAGTTTTAAAACTAAAAAATATATGAAGTTTAACCAACTTTTCAACATGTGGTCATGTTCCTTACAAACCTTTTTCTCTTTGCATGTAGAAACACGGATGCAGGATGGACACAGTTGTTAAATAAAGGTGAAATCATTGGAGGGATTTGTACAGGTCCGTTGCATTCTTTTCACAGGTATCACAGGTTTCTGTTAGAGCAGGAGCTAGCCAATCTGTCAACAGACAAGTAGGTTCCTAGCTTTCTTTAAAAAAGAGGATTTGACATTTTGCCGTTCCAGTTTCACGCGTTCACCCGGGTCGTCTCGGTCTGAAACAGAGCAGGGCAGCTCCCTGGTGACTTCTGCACGAGGTCAACTTAAAGCTGAAACATTTTAACAACTGAGTCAGGCAGTCCCCATCGTCTGGCGGACAGACGCAAGAGCTCTCAAGTCACACCCCCAAATCTGGGCTCTTGTCTTTTACCATCTTGGGGCCTTGGGCTAAACCTCAATGTCCTCATCTCTTACAAGGGCAACGTAGTGTCTACGCCATAGGGTATCTTTTGAGAATTAAATGAAAAAAGTCCATATATAACACACAGTCTACATACATGTGCATGTATGAGAACACATACGCATCCAGAAAATGACCAGTATTAGTATCATTATCACAGTCGTCTTATTACTTCCTCCAGGGTGACTATTAGCTAAGCCCCCTCTTCTCCATCCACTCACTCGACACATGCTAACTGAGTGCCTAGTGTGTGCCCAGCTGGAGTCCACCCCAGACAAAGAGGAAAGCTCACATCAAAGGAGAACTTGCTCCAGCTTTGGCTCCAGAGCCCAGGATTTCACTTTACACTTCTGATCTGAGATTGGCCTAAACCAGCACAGGCCTTTCCAAAAAGAAAAGGGGTCTGGGGAGGGGGGAACTTAACTTAGAGTTCAAAGTCACTGATATGGCTACAGAATGTTTGGACATGGCCTTTGTTTCAGGGCTCTGGGAAATGTGCCCCAAAGGAAATGTTTCAAGAGCAAATTCAAGGGAAGTTCAGGAAGGACTTCCAGAAAGCATTTTGTTCATGCACACTTCTAAACCAATGGACCACCATAGAAAAATCAGTGTGGGTCCGGGCTTAAGTTAAATCATCATCATAATAGTAGTAGTCATGATAATGATATTAGCAACTATTTATTAAGGGATTGCTATGTGCCAGGCTGTGTCCAAGAGATATGAAGTGTTGAGATCTACAGTGTGGACCAGGTACAGTGGCTCATGCCTGTAATCCCAGCACTTTGGGAGGCCGAGGCAGGAAGATTGCTTGAAGCCAGGCTTTTGAGATCAGCCTGGGCAACATAGAGAGACCCTATCTCTTAAAAAAAAAAAAAAACACAAATAAAAAAATAAAAATAAAAAAGATCTACAGTGTGGTATACAGATGAGCCATCTACAGCTCAGACAGGTTAAGGCGCTTGCTCAAGGTCACACAGCTGGTAAATACCAAGCCAGGATTCTGACTCTAAAGCTAAAGTGCTGGAGCTCTCTGTCTCCCACAAGTCAAAGAGAAAAGACTCTTTGAACTTCGGGAGGAGGGACTTCTCTAAGGGACACAGAAGCCTGTGACTCTCTTCTTTGTGCTCCTACAGAGACCACTGCAAAGAACAGTTGCAGAGACAGTAGGAACCCAGAAAGCCAAGAGAGAAAGCCTAGTGGTCAGCTCCCCTCTGGGTGTGCTCTGGGGCTGGGCACAGGCTGGGGCAGAGGGGCACAGAGACCTGAATCATTTAGCACATGGCCGTGCGAGACAATGGATGACATTGTGGACTAACGCAGCTGAACATGAGAACCCTGGGGACCTGGCCACATCTCTCTAATCGGATCCGAAAGCCGCATTCCTTCAGTTCCCCCCAGGTCCCGGTGAATTCCTCCAGCTTATTAAGCAGGTAAGACCCGTCTTTTTGATACAAAAACAATAGTCTGTGTGCTGGGCTGGGCTGAGACCTAACAGAAAATAAAAATTCAGCAGCACAAAGCCTATCACCTCAAACACACATCTGGAAAGCATTTTCTATTGATATAAAAATGGATGTGTGTATAATACATATGTGTATTTACGAAGCTGGTGTATTAATCACAAAGGCCACAGTGAAAAAGGACCATTCTTACCCCAAAGCCAGTCCCGGTGATGAGCTTTTGGATGACTTTGTGGTCGATTTACTTCATTCGAGGCCAAAAGCTGGGTGAGGGATATTCATAGACACACCCTCTTCTTCACCGATCTTGGTTTCCAAAACCCCAACGAGGCCAAATTCTGTCTAGTTTTCTCTGGTGTCATGGAACGGATACATCTGAAAATAGAACACTCTGGTGAGGTCTGTTGATTCCAGCCCCTTCTAAAGCTCTGACTTGACTAAGAGCCAGGTTTCTTGGAAAACTGCATTTTCAAGAGAGCTGGTTGGTTTAGGACAGGAATTGGCATAAGGAGAGAGTGGCAGAAGGGGGTGGGCTCTCAGATTGCAAGTAAAACAAATCATCGTCAGTCCTGTACAGGCCCGGCTGACCTAGGATCAAGGGTGATGGTCGCTAACTCAGCTTTGCAGTGTCTGGTATCCCAGCCCAGGACCCTGGATAAATAATACTACGTTCCATTTTTTGGGCAGCTGGAGGATCATCTGAAAAATGGTGAGATGTTTGGTCTCCAAATAGTGGGTGATTCCGTTTAGGTATACGTGTCCTTCGGAACTGCTTTAGGCATTGAAATTCAGTGGAGTTACTCAGAATATGCAATTCTCCAGTAGCAGGCTCCGGGGTTGGAAGCAAGAGGGTTCATATTTCGACTGTGAGGATGCCTGAAATTTACTTTGGGAGGACAGTAGGGAGAAGCACGTGTGGACCTTAAAGGGATAGGCAGAATTTCAGAGTAATATAGTCCATGTACACTGAGAGACCATACAACCTACCACGCATGTTAAGATATCATGAACAAAGCAAACTCGCAATCACAAGAAAAAAAAAAACAGTTGTCAATTTTTTAATCAATGAGAAGCTCACTCAGATCTAGGCTTTTTAGTAATTAAAAACATGTAAAGAGAAGCTCACTGCTTTTTATGTGAGCAACTTTATTTGGTGTGTTCTAGGGTAGAGAACAGCAAGGAGCTATTTATCTAAGGCAGGTTGGTTATGATATCAGTCAGGATGGGCCACATTTCGCTGCTATAACGATCTCGAAATAATTGTGCATTAAATCAACAAAGGTTTATTTCTTGCTTTCCCTGCATTTTCTTTTGGAATCAGCTGGGAACTCTGCTTGTTGTTGTCCACATTCAGGAGTCCAGGCTGAGATGGGGTAGGAAGTCACCATTGGAAATGTTGCATGGAGCTATAGCAAAGGAGAACAGAGAGTCACCGTACATACCAGCTCTTAAAGCTTCCGTCCCAAAGTGACACACATCACACCCAGCTTCAATAGCCAGTGCAGGTCACATGGTCACTATCAGGAACCAGGAATACAATCTCACCATGTGCCTGGGAGAAGGAAGAATGAGAAATATTTAGTGAACAACACTAATTTTTTAAAAATTTAAAGAAAAACACAGTGATTTTCCAAGAAGATGAGTGGATGAAATCATAAAAATAGGACCTACAACAAACATATGAAAAAATACTCAGTATTGCTAATCATAAGAGAAATGCAAATTAAACCCATAATGAGATATCATCTTACTGCAATTAGAATGGCCATTATTAAAAAGTCATAAAACAATAGATGTTGGCTTAGATATGGATGCAGTGAAAAGGAACACTTATATACTGTTGGTGGGGATGTAAATTAGTACAATCTTTATGGAGATCAGTATGAAGATTTCTCAAAGACTAAAAGTAGATCTACCACCCAATCACGCAGTCCCACTAGTGGGGATCTTCCCAGAGGAAAAGAAGTCATTACATCAAAAAGATACCTGCACTTGTATGTTTATTGCAGCATAATTCACAGTCACAAAGATATGGAATCAACCTAAGTGCCCATCAACGGATGAGTGGACAAAGAAAACGTGGTATATATGTATACACACACACACTATGGAGTATTACTCAGCAATAAGAAAGAATGAAATAATGTCTTTTGTAGCAACTTGGATGAGTGTTTTTATTGTTATTATTTATTTAATAGAAGGGACAATCAAGAGCCACTTTGACACATGGCAAGTTGGTGGCAGAACCTAAAACTCAAGTCTCCCAACTTCCAGCCCAAAGCATATAGAAAAATATTGCCATGGAGATAATAGCTGTTCAAATGTTAATTCTCTAGAGCACCTGCCAATATTATTAATATAAAATAGTTAAACCTTTGATGACCTTCTTCTCAGTGAGTAGAACATTGACAGAATGGAAAACCAGATTGGTAAGTTTTGCTGGAGAAGAGACAAAGGAAAAGTCTGGAACATAGCAGTTAGAACCATGGATGGACCCTGATTGGCCAGGGGTAGCAAAAGCCACTCCTTCAGCTATTTCCCATTTTGTCACAACTTGCATTGGGAAAGAGCTCATCTACATTGTAAAGTTTATACTTAAGCCTTGACTGAGGCCTGAAATACTAGAAGAAAGATGCATCCAGGTGGGTTCCCATTTCTCTGCAGACTCCTGAGTGCTCGGCTCCCAAAGTCCTCCAAAAACGGGAGAAAGCCACGCTCCAAGACGCCTTCCCATCTGACTCCCCTCCTCTGCCCACCAACAGGGAAACAGAAGGCCTCCCAGCCAGAAACCCGGCGAGTGCCAATGCAATTCCGGCACCACTCACAGCTCGCTCCGCGGTCCTGGGCAAGTGACGGAACTCCTGGCACTCTCATTTCCCTGCTGCCAGAACACAGACAATAAACCCCACTTCTCAGGGAGCCAGGGGAATTAATTATTTGAGCGTTCATTAAGTGCTTTGAAGATGAATGTGTGAAGTGTTCACTTTTTCCCTTCCTTGCCCGAAGGTTTTCCGAAGCAGGACAAGAAGTCAGTGAGAGCCAAGTACACAGCTCGCATGGAAAGTCCAGGACATTTCCTAAGGGCACAAGTAGCATATTAACTCTTTCTTGAGTTTCAGCCCGTGCAGCACTAGGAAAAAAATGCGTTTGCAGAAACTCTCCCGGAAAGGTCTTGGCTAATTCTCCTCCAGTAGCAGGCTGGAAACGTTCACAGAGATGCTTGCATATCTTCATTCGTGTATTGGATGAGTATTTATCAAACACCTCTATGTGCTGGGGATTCTTTGGGGTGCTGGGAATACAGCAATCAACAAAACAGCAAAAATCGCTTCATTCTAGAATGTATATTCCACTGGGAGGTTGGGAGAGAGCACACAATGAACAAGTCTTATACACACACACACACACACACACACACACACACACACACACACACACAATATGTGAGACAGTGGAAAGGGCTGAAAGGAAAATAAACCAGGGAAGGTAGATTTACAAAGCAAAAGTGGTGGGGAGGAGAAGCCATTTGATGGAGGGTGGACAGATAAGACGACACTTGAGTAAAAACCTGGAGGGAGGAAGAGAGGGAGGAAAGGAGCCATGAAGATATAAAAGGGGAGAATACTCCAGGGAGAGGGAACTCCATGCGTAAGGATGCTGGGGCAGGAGCTGATCTGGAGAGCAGCATGGAGGTCAGTTTGGCTGGAGTGGAGGAAATTAGGAGAGAGAGGAGAGATGAAGGGAGATGGGTATTAGTATGCGGGGGGTGCACAAGTCATGGAAAGCCTGGTAGATCATTAATATTTTGGCTTTTATCTGAGTACGACATAAGCCCACTAAGGTAAATAGATATCTGGATGGAAGGTGATTGGATGATGGATGTTTGGATGGATGGATGAATGGATAGATGCTTAGATAAATCGATGGGTGGATGGATGTATGTTTGGATGACTGGATGGATGAATGGACGGGTGGCTGGATGAATGTTTAGATGGATGGATGGACAGATGGATGGACGCACGGATGGATGGATGAATGTTTGATGGATGGATGGATGGATGGTTGGACAGATGGATAGATGAATAAATGGATGAATGTTATAGATGTTTGAATGGATGCATGCATGCATAGGTCAGAGTAGTTAAGATTTTTGGTTGCGACCAACTGACCCTAATTGAGGCAGAAAATAAATGTTCAAAGTACAATGCAGCTCATGGAATCTACAAGAAAGATTTGACTCCACTGACATTGTTGTGCTGGGTGACTTCCACTTGGCTCTCGAGATCCACTCTCCACCCCCCTCATCCTGTTCTGTGCCCAGGAGGCTGACCCGTATGGCCTAACTCAATGTTTTCTCTTGTTCTGGCAGGAGATCAGAGAGAGGGAGGAGTGTGTGTTGACAAGACATTTGTGCCCCCAGGGTCCTCCCTGCCAGGTCACCACAGGTTGACAGTGTCTCCACCAAAGGCTACCAGTGGTCAGGAGACCTCCTCACACCCTGCCTTCAGATCCTAAAAACGTCTCCCTCCTCTCACCCCTTCAAACCTAGGGGTGGTAATATTTCTGGTCCCGGGGCACTGTGCCATTCCTCTTCGTAAACACAGTCCACACTTTTGTTAATAGTCTCTTTGTGAAACTCTTCAAATTCCCAGATTTGAATGTAGCCTTTGTTTCTTGCTGTTTCTTGGTCTGTTGATTTACTCACCTTTGCATGCGCATAGTGCCTAGCTCAGTGCCAGTTATGTTCGTGGAGTGTATGGGTGAATAATGGATAAATGGGTGTGTGGATAGATAGACGAGTGTTTAGATGGGCAGATGTTTCCAATGGATGGATGGGTGGATAGATGGCTGGGTGGATGGGTTTGAAAGACATCAGATTCTTGGTTGCAACCAACTAACTCAAACTGAGACAGAAAATAAATGTTTAGAACACTGGGTGGCTCATAAAATTTTCAAGAAGGACAGTGGGCAAGAAACAAGGGAGGCTAGGTGGCTGAAACACCAAGCAATGTATCAACACAGCAACAGCCAACTTAGGGTACATCATCAGCTCTCACCGTCACCAACACTGCCCCTGACCCCGGAATAAATGCTAAGTGCTTTCAATGTCACTCAAGGTTGTCATTTCTGTCCTGGGCAGGAATTTCTAATCAGCCCAGCAGCAATCACGTGACACACCCTAGCTTCTAGGCAATGGGGAGAGTAACTATGCTCCACCCCCTGGTATCTTGGTATGTATAGAGATTGGGGACTACCTCTCCCCTATTTTAGAATTTCCCGCAAATAAGAAATATTTTTAAATGTTAAGTAACAAAAACAAAACAAAAAACCAAATATACGATGTAGTGAAGAAATAACTCTTCCAGCGTGTAGCCCACCGAAAGTATGCTTAATAAGTGGTTTGGGGAACAAATAGCTTTTCAAAGAAGACACAGAGTGTTAAGGCTGGTCTCTTCCCTGAGCAAGATTTCTTACTGGTATACGAGGAGGTGCAAAGGCATGAGAAATGGGCATTAGAGATTTAAAGAATCCTCGTAACTTAGAGTTTACAAAAATGGTCACCCATGAAACTAGTGCCTTATGATACTCTGCAAGAGGGGAAAATGTTCCATGATCGATATTTCATTTGCAACTGCCCCCCCTTATAGATTTGTATTTAAAATTAGCATATTAAAGGCTTTGAAAAGTCTGCAGGCAAAAAAAAAACAAAACCAGTTGGGTTTTCTCTAATTCCAGACTTATCCACCATGGAATTGTTTTTTGTATAACAGCCCCCAGCCTTGGTGGGTTTGCAAAAGGGAATCCGTTATCAGATAACACGAATGGGGTGGGGCCCTTTTGAAGAAAACTTCGTACTGGAACTTGACCTCTCACTGTCATGGGGAGACAGAGGGAGGCAGAACCATTTCCTGGGAAGATCTGGGTTGATAAGGAGACTCATATTTGAGATGCGAAGAGAGAGATGAAGAGATGCTGGAAACAGAATATTTGTGGTAACACTCACATTCCTCCTTGGCCCTAAGCATTTGCTGAAGTTGGTGGTTCTTGGGGCAAGACTGAGACTCCCCAAGGCCAGTTCTATTCTCCATGGGAAATGCAGGCAAAAGACACCACCAAAGGGAGTTCAGCGCAATTGCTCATGGAATCTCAGCGTGATCAAAGGAAAAGAAGATTCGAGACCAATTCAGAACATCTCAACGCCAGAGTCCCGTTGGATTTCAGAGCTCTGACATCACTGAGTTCTGTCTGTCCCACTGTTGGAAAAACTGTGGGTTAAACAAAATTAAACGCAGACACAGAGAAATGACAAATGTTTGAGATGATGGATACGTTAATTACCCTGATCTGATCCCTATACATTATATGTATCGAAACATCACCAGATATCCCATAAATATGTACAATGATTATGTGTCAACTAAAAAGTAAAATTAAAAAATTGAACACAGGTTCTTGACTACAGGACTTCTCAGAGCCTTTAAATACACAAATGATCTTTGTTAGTCTTCAGTGGAGGACTAGAAGATGTACCATTTCCTCAATATATTCTACCAACAACCCACCTCCCCTTTTAAATGGAGTATCTATCAGAATAATTATTCCACAGAATACACTTTAGAAAACTAAGGATAATCCGAGGTCCTCATTTTACAGATGAAGAAACGGAGACCCAGAGAGGGAACATGAACCTGCCTGAGTTCACACGTGGAGCAGAGACAAGGATAGAACTCAAGAATCCCATCTTTTCAAGAATCCCATCTTTTCCCTCCATGCTGTGCGGTAAGGAGGTCATTGGTAGACAGCCTTAGAGTTCAGCTTCAAAAAAGGAAAAGTAAAGATGATATCTTTTATTTTTTATCAGGTACTTATGGATTAAGTACCTGAAAAGCGCACAAAAAAATACATTTTTTGAAAGACAATTGAGTTTGGAAAATATGCCGATCCTTGTTTAAAATCCAATGTAGCAAGAGAAGAAGAAATGGTTGTGAGTGCGTGGTTGCTAGGAGCAGACAGTGGGGAGCCCTACTTGGATGGGACGATCACAGTTTCGTGAAGGTCGGAGGCAGCCAGTTAGGCTTTTTAATAGGTCTGCCTTTATCCTCTGCCCCCCAGCCCCATTCCCAACGTCACTGCCTTTCGCTGGGAGTCTCAGCATCTCTCTCCTGTGCTACTGGCCCGGGGCCAGCCGTCAACATCATCTGTGCCCAAGGGGCCTTGCTAAAGTTCAGATCTGACTGTGTCATTCCACGCGACCTCCAGAGCAAAGTCTAAGTGCCTTACTGAAGAATATGGACCTAGCAGAGATTTCAAGCCAAATCTCCTATTACATGTCCCCTCCTGTCTGACACTGGGACCTTCTCGCCATCTCCTAAACTCCATCCACTCTCAGGTCTCCCTCCGTGCTTTGGGATATGCTCCGTGCTGTATTCAGAATGCACACTCCTGTCTTCACCTGCAGAGCTCTGCGCCCTTCAAAGCCCATCTCGCGTGCTTTTACCTCCTTAAGCTTCCGCATTGTCAATGGGTTGGGCTACAGCAGAGTCGAGACTGCATTTATTCATTCGTGAATCCAGGGACTCTTTAAACACCTGCTGTGGCTGGGCGCAGTGGCTCACGCCTATAATCCCAGAACTTTGGGAGGCCGAGACAGGAGGATCGCTTGAGCCCAAGAGCTCAAGACCAGCCTGGGCAACGTGGCAAGACCCCATCTCTACAAAAAATAAAAAATCAGCTGAATGTGGTGGTGAATGCCATAGTCCTAGCTACTCAGGAGGCTGAAGCAGGAGGATCGCATGAGCCCATAAGTTCTAGGCTGCAGTGAGCTATGATTGTGTCACTGCAGTCCAGCCTGAGTGACAGAGCAAGACCTGTCTCAGTAAGTAAATAAGTAAATAAATAAATACCTGCTGTGTCCTGGTCACTGGTCCAGATCCTAGAGATACAGAAGTGAACAGAAGAAACAAGGTCCCTGATCAAATATAATTTAAAATGTACTGGAAGGAAAAAGACCAATCAAGAGGTAAGCAATTAAATAAGCTATTTCAACGTCAAAAAGAATACATCTCAGTGGGCATGCTGTATGCATAAAAGCACAATCCAGCTGCCTAAATATACCACTTCTCAACCTCCCAGCAGGGCACCTACAGGACAGAGTAGCCGGTTGGGCATTAAAAGAAGCTGATCTGGGGGCTAGACTCTAGGTCTGGCTTGTGGCAGAGCCTGGGGCAAGTCCCTTACCTCCTTTGGTGCCACAGTTCCTCCCCTAGGGCAGAAAATATCAGGGTTAATAATGTGGCCAATAAACCTCGGGCTGGGATGGAGCAGGTGCCAGAGATCATGATCATTAAGCTCTGCCTGATGCCGGGAAGAAAGGTCGTCTACAAAAGGAGTAGTGCTATTAGAGCGTAGGGGGGGCTGGTCCCTCTGCATGAAAGCGCCGCTGCGCAGGCGAGCTGTGACTAATCAGAACTGTCATTAGCCCTCCCATTAGCAGATTGCTGGGCCTTCACCAGGAGGACAACTTGTAAAAACACCTTCTGCTGCACCCTGAAGAAAATCTCGTGGTCCTATCCCCAAATGGCCTCAGCCCCTGTCCACCATTCAGATCCCTCTACGCTAGCAGGTGCTGGGCATCTCCTGTGTGCCAAGCAGGTGCCACGAATGGTATTCAATCTACTGTTATAGCAACAACTTTGAGGGTTCAGTGCTATTGCCCCATTTTACAGGTCAAGAAACTGAGGCCCAGAATGATGAGCCGATGGCCGGAGTGTGACAGAGCCAGAATCCAGTCCCAGACCTTCTGACGTCAAGTCCCGAGCTCCTTCCACCGTGCTCCACCCATTCCAGACCTTTCCTCACACACTGTCACCTGACCAGCAAAGATTCTCCGGCAGCGGCTGAGGTATAGGAAAAAAAGGACAATCACCACTCAGGAATTTTGGTCTCATATATCCCTTCCTTCCCCTCTGCTCTCTCTCTCGGATTCATCTTCATTGCTCCAAGGACCTCCCAGATTCTATCAGCTATAGAAACATTGCAAATCTTTCTCAAGGACACAGTATGGCAGGATCTTACCAATCCTAAGAGGGACAGTGTTTTTCAGGGCCAAAAAGAAGGTAAGTCTTTATAGAGACTCAAGAAATATTGGGCATTTTCTTCGAGCTGTGTTTGTCCTCAGGTATGAACTTATCCATCACTTATCCTGAGGCTTTCAAGTCTATTAGGCGCTTTCTACAATAAGAGTCATGCTAGTTGGGAATTTTTTGTAAAAGCTCCCAGATCTTGAGAACCCTACTACAGTTTTCCCATCTGTAGAATGGAAACAACTTCCTTAAGATTAAGAACATGATAAAATACTTCTTTCTCTTTTTCTTTTAATTTCCCTTTTTTTTTAAATTGCATCAAGCTAGAGATACTTAGCCGGGGCTTTAGTGATTCATTCATTCATGCATTCAATATTTATTGAGCAACTACAATATGCCCAGTGCTGTTTTAGGCCCTGAAGATAAAGTCAAGGGTGAAACATACATGTGAATCTATATGCAAAGAGTCCCTTGCATCCCTCCAATTCTCCAAGAATTCAGAAAATCAAAGTTAAAAAGCCACAGGGCTATGATATTACAAGGTGAAAAAAATGCTTCTATATCTGGGGATATGTTTTAAGAGTAGCATTTTTTACTTGGATTTAATCCAACAAAGTTCTTGTGTTCCCATCCACTCACCAGTGTGTTTAGACATGGCCCATAAATTCCTTCTAACCCACAGGCATTATTGGTCCCTGGGCCAACCTCCTCCTGCCTCCATTTCTCCATCCGTAAAATGGGATTAATGACAATCCCCCAAGGGTAGCATCAGATTAGTGAGTTGAAGAGACCAGGGTGCTTTGAGCTCCCTGCAAAAGGATGGGACCAAGAGCTGTGGAGGCTGAGATGTGGCCGCTGCCTGTGAGAATGTGGGTTTCTCTCCTGCTCACCGGGGCCCAAGAAGTATAAAAGGACAGTCCAGCCCCCTGGGGTGAAGGCTGAACAGACACTGGAAAGGGGCAAGGTCCCAGAGTTATGGACCGAACGGGGAGAAGGGGTGATGCACATGTGTTTACCTCCGGGTCACTGGTTCCGACGCAGCCTGGCAGATCCCAACCGAAAGTTACTGCCATCTGCTCCGTGACCTCAATCCATTTGTTACCGTGCACATTGCAACTGGCAGGCCCAGCGGACAGGCTGGCACCAACTGAAACTGAAAATGGGTCACTCCCAAGAGCCCCCAGGCCTGGCCTGGGCCCTGGAGTAAGGGTAGCGGATAAGCAGGGAGGAACCCGGAAACTCCATCTAAAATAAGAGCTGCAAGAGGAACGTGGGTTTAGGTCTCGTCCTCTAGGAACTTTCCAGACGCTCCACCATTTCTCAGCAGGGGATTCCAGCAAGCCACGCCGGGCACAGTCTATGTAACACCCCCATCCACAAGAACTGGATGTCAGATAAATCAGAACAGAGCATCATGGGCATGTGGTCAGTTTCACATACTATTTACAGCTGTTTGTAAGAACATACAGTGGGCCGAGCAAGGGGCTAAGCTCGCTACCCGAGTGACCTCATGCAGTCTCCAAACCCAGGAGGTTACTCTCACCTTCAACTACCGGTGAGGAAACTGCTCAAGGTCACACAGCACTAGGGGGTGGGCCAGGATTGGAACCCAAGACAGTGAGGAGTTACTCATTGTTTGTGGGTATGGCGTGTCAGTCTGGGTTGATAAAAAAAAAAATTCTAGAGCTGGAAGGTGGTGATGTTCACACAATACGCATCTACTTAAGGCTGCTGAACTGCGCACTTAACAACGGTTAAAATGAATTTTGCTGTGAACCTAAAACTGCTCTAAAAAATAAAGTCCAATAAATTTGTAAATGGCTAAAATGGCAAATTTTGATATGTATATTTTACCACAATATAATTAATTAATTAAGATATCATTCTCAAGGGAAAAATAAAACGTACATTGCCTTGGGATCCAGTGAATCCACTTTTAGATATGTAGCCAGATCTGGGGGCTCACTTGCGGCGTTATTTGTGATAGTGAACAGTTGGAAACAACGTACGTGGCCACGCATAAGGGAACAGCTAGTAAATAGGATGTATCCATTCAGCGGAATGCTATACGGCAGGGAAAACACGATGGCTCTATATTACTAATGCGGAAATATCTTTTAGGATTATTATTAAGCAAGAAAAGAAAAATAGGTTGTAGACTTCTACATACAGTATGAATTAATTTATGTAGAAATACTAAACTAACACACACACACACACCCCAAAAATTACCGTTTCTTTTCCGTATATGTGTATGTGTGTGTGTGTGTGTGTGTGTGTGTGTGTGTAGTTGGTTCTGCTACAATGCTTGTTTTGAAAATATAAATGTGTTCCGACGTTATTGCTAAATTAGGGAACAATTTGAGCATAACCAAATTTTGTATTTGCTTATTCACAAGAAATGCCTGGTGAATACAGAAAACTGCACCCACTTGAGCCGCACAGGAACACACACAGCAAACACACCACGAACATCTACCCGCTGCCTGAGTTTGTTGTGCACGCCACGGACCACACTCATCCACCCTGCTGTTACAACTTTAAGATTTCAGACAACCTCCCTCCACCATTTCCCAAGAATTCACAAGCTGAAACCCTTCTGATGCCCACTTCCACAAGCAAACTTCGGGACTTTTCCAAAGTCAAGTGTCCTATTTATTATTATTATTTATGTATTTCTTAATCATTTAACAAGTGTAAAATTGCGTTATCATTTTTACTAGCTTCCCTTTTTTTTGAGATGGGGTCTTGCTCCGTCACCCAAGTTAGCTACCGATATGGTAGCTACAGCAGTCAAATTCATAGAGACAGAGAGTGGAATGGTGGTAACCAAGGTTCGAGGGAGGAGAGAGGGGGCGTTAGCGTTTCACCGGTACAGAGTTTCAGTTTTGAAAGATAGAAAAGTTCTAGAGCTCTGTTGCACAGCGATGTGAATACACTTAACACCGTTGAACTGTACCTTTTAAAATGGTTGCAAGCGTAAATTTTATGTTTTGTGTTTTTCGTATGTTTTTAAAAAGTAAGGAGGATCCACAGTAACAAACCAATATGCCCATGAAATGTTGCATTAACAAAGCAACATACACACAGGCTACACGGGAAGAAATGGAACGGCCCAAATGGAAGGGCTTCTGGAACAATGCTGGGCCCGTGCGGGAGAACATGACGCTGGCTGGTTGACACTGGTTAGTGGGCCCGTCGGGTCGGTTGGCTGATTGATTGGCGAGGCACAATGCCCCACCCACGGGCCTAATACGAGACCAGCGTCAGGAGGGTGCCATAAATAACACGTTAACGACCTGACTGCTCGCAGGGCCAGGAATCCGGCAGGCGCCGCATTGCTCTGCCCCTTTGAATCCGCTGTGAAACCAGATCTGGTCTGTCCTCTACCGAGAAGGTGCCCAGAAAATCGGTGAGCCGGTCACACAAGCGGGAGAAGCATCGGGCCCGCGGGGCTGCGGGTCAGCCAGGGCCTCCAGCCCCTATCCTGTTCGCCCCCCGCAGATCCCCCCACGGCCCTGCCAGCTGCTCCCGGAGAGGGGCCCAGGGACGAAATGGCACGCCCGCGTGCGTGCCGCATAGTGGGAAGACGATTTTGGCAGGCCTGTATGGGAAGCTCGTAGAACACCTGCCTCTGGGGGATGCGGGGGCAGACCCTCTGCAGGGCCCCTGCTTTCCCAGGGCCCTAAGTGATCCTCGGACGTGCCCTGGGCCCTGGCCACCGCTTTCAGCAGCAATCAGAGTAATGACCCGCATCTGCTCCACGGATGGGTGGCCGGATGGAGGAGACCATGTTTCCAGGCAGAGGAAGGAAAGCAGCTCCAGCCAGCTCTGTCCCTGCCAAGGTGACTGGGAAGTGCCATCTCCGCACTCAGAAGCACCCTTCCCAACTCCTGGCCCACCTGACGCTCGGGCAGCCTTCACAGTTCAGCCAGCAACTTCTCCCCTGGGGAGCCTCCCTGGGCCTTGCTCTTGCACATCCGCCTCCACGGCCGTGGAGATGGAAGCCCCCTCAGTCGCATCCTCCACACTCAGACACTTCCCGGCACGGAGTAGGCCTCTCACAGCAAACTGAACAAGAAAGGAAGATCAGAGGCTCTTAAAGCTGAGCGAGACCTGGGAGGGACCTTGAGGAGTCACTTTCTGAGCTGCTTAACCTGTCTTGAGAATCTGATTTTTAAAATCATGCTTAGCACCGGCCCGGCAAGGTGGCTTACACCTGTAATCTTAGCACTCTGGGAGGCCTAGGCGGGAGGATCAGAAGTTCGAGACCAGCCTGAGCAAGAATGAGACCCATCTCTACTAAAAATAGAAAAATTAGCCAGGCATGGTGGCTCGTGCCTGTGGTCCCACCTACTCGGGAGGCTGAGGCAGGAGGATCCCTTGAGCCCAGGAGTTGGAGGTTGCAGTGAGCTATGATGACACCACTGCACTCTAGCCTGGGTGACAGAGCAAGACTCTTGTCTCCAAAAAAAAAAGGGTCAGGACCATCTCCTTAAATGCATGTGCTCCAACAAATACACAGAGTTTTAAGAAACTGTCCTCAAAAACTTAAACGTAATGTTATCATATGATCCAGCAATTCCACTCCTAGGCACATACCCAAGAAGAATGAAAACAGAGGTCCACACAAAGACGTGTACATGAATGCTCATAGTGGCATCGTGCACTAATAGCCAAAAGGTTGAAACAGCCCAAATGCCCATCAAAGGAAGAAAGGATAAAGAAAATGTGGCACATCCATAGAACAGACTATTATTCAAACATAAAGGGGAATAAAGTACTGCTACATGCTAGGATGTGGATGAATCTCAGAAAACATTATGCCGAGTGCAAGCAGTCAGATATAAAAGGCCACATATTGTGCTGTTCTGTTTACATGAAACGTCCCCAATAGGCGAATCCTTAGAGACAGAAATCCGAGTGGTGATGGCCAGGGATTGGGGTTGAGAGAAAATAGGGGGTGACTGCTTAATGGGTCCAGGGTTTCCTTTTGGGGTGATGAAGATGTTTTGGAACTAAATATTGGTGGTAATCAGATCACATTGTGAATGTATCAAATGCCTCTGAATTGTTTGCTTTCAAATGATTGATTTTGTGTTAAGTGAATCTCACTTTGATAAAAGAAAAAAAAAATGTTCCAGGACTTCAAATCCATGTCTAGTGCCCGCTATTCTGGGGTCCCCAAAGTAACGTCATTCTCTTGTTTCCTCGTTGGGGAAATCAAGACCCGGAGAGGAAGGAGAAGTGGCCACTGCTCTCCGATCCAGACCTAGAGCCGGGGTTCTCTGACTCCAAATCCAGTGCTCATTTTGCCTCGCTCCACGATGCACCTCAGGCCTCAGCCCGCTCCCAGCCACCTGCGTCTCTGCCCAAGTTTTCTCTCCCTGAACCTATTTCCCCATCCATAAAACTGGAGGCTCGGGCAAAACATGACACCTACCATGTGATTTATGGTGGTATGCGGATGAACATTCACTTTCGTTCTCGTAATTATGTTGTTTTACCATGTACTAGAAAAAAAATAACAATTAGCAGATCAAAACTTTGACACTAGATTCTAAAGGGCGTTTGTATCTAAATATTTTCTTTTTTAAAAAAATTTTTCATGAATGGTTGCCTTCCTCTAAAAAAAAAAAAGCTACACACAAAAGCTACAAGGGCTTGAATATGTCTGTATCCTTTATCAGTGAGGAAAACGCATGTGTGCTAGCCTTAAAATAGACGTTGATTTATTTTTTCAAGTGAGTCAGTTTAGAGGAAAATATTTAAGGAGAATAATCCTTACAGGTGGTGTAATCATGGAAAAATACAGCTAAGAAAGGACGTGACTAACTGAAGTTTAGGACTTGCTCGGTGGCAGCTGTGACACTCTAGGAGCCCGTGACAATCTCCGGGCTTCCCCTGTCCTGGGCACGGCTATTTAGGGTTTCAGCCTAAAACACACCCGCTGGGATTGGCAACGAGACAGGTGGGACCTTGAGAGACGCTCTCCTGGGGAAATATGGGGGCCTTTGTCTCCCAACAGCACCACGTCCCACACTACTGTTATCAGCACCCTTGGGCTCCATCCCATTTACTCCCTGGCCTGGTGCCCCCTTGCCTCGCAAGATCCCTGCACGGTGACATCACCCTCCAAGGCCAAGCCCTCGGCCAGCCCCGCCCTGCTGAGAAGGGGCTTTGAGGGAAGGACGTAGGTGTAACCTCTCCGGGAGGAAGTGTCTACACTTAAATCGTGCCCAAAAAAATCTTTAATTGAAGCCCAGGGGCATACCTCTCTGATGGTGGAATTTGAGGCCGTGTGACAGGTGGCAGGGGGAGACATTTTTGGGCGGCGGGGGACTTGCCAACATCTTCTAAGCACACCCCCAAGGCAGCTGCTGAGTCCCACATTTGGACAGGCACGCCGTGCTTCTTCTGAGTAAATTCGTTTCAAAGGTGAATAAGTTCAGCCTGGCTGAGCGGGCTGGCGGCTTCCAGCGCCTCCGAACGTTACCTTGCCACACGCTGTCTCTCCGCAAGTTCAACCGAGCTCTTGATGTGGCAGGAAGAGCACAGACTTTGGAGCGGGACAGATCTGAGTTTGAGTTCTGGCTCTCTCACTCGCCAGCCGTGTGGCCATGGGGCGGTGGGTGGGGGGGTGCCTTCACCTCTCTGGGCCTCAGAATTTTTACCTCCACCACAGGGTGGATAATTCCAACTTTGCAGGGTTCTGATTGGGACTGGCCATGACCTACGTCCATGGTAGACGGCACATCGTAGGAGCTGGGTGAGGAAGATGTGAATTCTCTTGTAGACATAGCCCGTCCGACTATGGTTGAGCACTAAAGCCAAACATGGCCCGACGAAATGTAATCTCTGTGCGCATGTGTGTTTGGGGGTGAGGGATGGGAAAAGACTGGATTGGAAAGAGAAGAAAGCATTTCTCCAAATACATTTTTATACTTTTGGTTATTAAGCGAGGAGATATTCTTACTTCCTCCAAAGATGACACTTAAGACCATACGTCATGCAGGAGAGTAGCGCAGCGCCCACGTCATTGTGCCCCCGGCCACGCCGCCCATCCCCGCTCCCCACCCGTGATCACAAACAGGGGCATTTCTTTGTGCCTCCTTTTCAGGCCGTTTGTAAAAGCCCGAGTGAGGAGCGAGAAAAAACGAGGGCAGCTCTCAAACAAGCTGTCAGATTTAGCCAAGCAACTGGTCTCGCCATCGCTAATTAAGTTAATCCGGGTGGGTTTTCCTTTTCTCTTCTTGCCTGATGTGCTCCTGCAGAATCAGCAGGAGCACCAGGGAGACATGTTCACGGTAACCCGCCAAGCAGTCCTCCTCTTCAGCTGACAAAATGCATTAATGCCGCGGAGGAGGGACACGTACCCCTCCCCCAACGCACACACCACACGAGTCATAAAAATCCTATTCTGTTTTCGGCTGACCACGCGGCACATGTGCCAGGGTAAATAGATCCACTTTCTGTGGCTTCGACCCCCCTCCTTCTCCTCTGCCATCTCCACCCTCTTTCCATGTTTGGGGAGTTTCGATCTGTCATAACATTGTGTCTGTTTATCCGAAATATTTCCACTCAAAACGCTTGTTTGTTCAACCGGACTGACATGTTGATATAGCTCCTGACAGCTGAGTGACTCCGATTGGAATAAAATGTAAAGTAAACACATTTGCATACAGTTTATACACAGCCTGGCTCTGAGGAAGCAGAGGAAATAGGGAGATCGGAATCAGAATCTCTTATCTCCCAACACCTCCGCCTTCAGGGGGTCCCTCCCTTCCCTCCCACCCCCAGGTCTCTGCTCCTGGAATGCTTCCGGACTTAAAGGATTGGCTCACCATTGGGGTTCGGAAAAAAACATTCTTTCCAGTTTCTGCCTGGTTTTCTCCCTCCCTGGACGGGTGCGTTTGAAGGCCTGGGTCCTTTTTCTTAGGAGATCTGAGCGCATTAGCTCGAGTGAATGCAAACAAATGAGCTGCGTGTGCTGGGGCAGATTCCATCCTTCCCTGAGCCTGTTTCTGTAAAAGGAGGGACATGCACTAAAACCGATCGCGGGGGACTTTTCCAAAGTTGATCTTCCCTGTGTACATTCTCGGGTGTTCAGGAACGCGACGCTTTGGGTGGCCGAGCTGGCCTGTCACACACTGAGACTTCCCCTTTGTCCTTGGGAAGTGGAACTTTATCTGATCCCTCACTCCCTTTCTCTAGTTTCATAAAAAAAATCATAAGGTAGCATTCGGAAAACTCAAAAATAACACCACCTCCATCTTTTATGTGCCTGAGGCAGGCATGACTAATGGAGAGCAGCACTGGTTCTCACCAAGCCTCACACAGCCTCAGAATCCTACTCAACACGGCCATGCCAGGTGCTAACAAATTGAGGAGAGTTGGCTCCCAGGAGGCAGCCCATTTCCAAACTCTCGCCTAATCCAGTGGTTCTCGAAGCGGGGTCCCTGGAGCAATAGCAGTGACATTCAGATCTTTGGTAGGACCCAACACATTGCATTTCTAGCAAGCTCCCAAGAGGTCCACGCTGCTGGTCCAAGGACCACATTTTGAGTAGCCAGGCTGAAAACCGCCTTTACCCTACCCTTCTCCAAATGCAGCCAACCTCTCAGATGCCCACATGCACCTTCACTTTTGTTCCTTGCCCTCCATCAGAAAGGTCCCGAACTAGTATACGACAAACTGAACCTGATTCATCTGCCCACCACTTGGGTACATTTCAAAACGGGCGTTTGTACGCCCCATAAAGAAAATGAGTATCAAAGCACAGCATTTGCCTAGAGAAACCCAAACGCCGTGAAAGGGCCGAATGATAAATTCAGGCAAATATGTTTGCATACAGTTGACGGGCCATTGCCAGGACCCAAACTGCCCTCCAGGTGAGCAGGGCCACAGTTAGAACTTGCCTCGGGGTTGGCAGAGCTCGGCAGGAGATTGCAGGGCCTGTTCAACTGACCTCCTGTCCTGCCTCGAAGGCCCTGCCCTCATCGGTGGGGCTGTGTGGCAGGGAATCATTCTCACTCTCTTGCCCACTCCGCTGGCAGAATGGGCAGCCACCGGCTGGTCTTACAATCACACCACTGGCTGGACACCTCCACCCTGAGGAAGGTGCGTGACGGCAGCCTCAGGTTCCGTGGGCACCACCAGCTAAAGAGACAGAGAAGCGAGGTCTACAGAGGCATCCTGAATTTGTTTAATTGTTGGATAAGAGACGCATCAAAGTGGGCTGTGCCTTGTCACACTCCTGGGCCTTTTCCCATCTGTTCCCTGAATGCAAAATGCCTTCTCCACTCTTCTCTACTTGGTAAACTCCTGTGTCAAAATCACCAGCTTCCTCATCGTCACACCTAGTGTGAATTGAGCCCCTAAAATGTGCAACACACTGGGCTAACAACGTCACCCAAATTAGCTAGCAACATGTCACCAGGTACTATCGTTAGCCTTCTGTAACACATCAAGAAGCAGAGACTTGGAGAAGGAAGGTGGCTCACCCGAGGCCATGCCACTTGCAAGTGGCAGAGCCAGGATTTGAACTCAGGTCAGTTGGACTGAAGAGCCCGTGCTTTTATCATAGCCCTTGAAGACTCAGTGCAAGCACTGTCTCCTCTAGGAGGTCTTCCACAGTTGCCCACTCTCCCGCTCCCAAATACACAGGCCCATCTGTGTGTTCCCAGGACACGTTCCATGTCGCCTCTATTGCGGCACCATCTTGCTTTGCACCCCGGGGCCTTTGCATGTCCTATACCTTCCACCTGAAATGCTCTTCCCCAGTTAGTCTGAGATCTTCACTTCATCCTGGTCTGTACTCATTTCTCACTGCTGTCGTAACAAATTACAACAAACTTAGTGGCTTAAAACCCTAAAAATTTATTATCTGCATCTCAAGATCCTTAATTGAATTGCATCCAAAAAGTCCCTTTTGCCCATGTCAGGCAACAAACTCACAGATTCCAGGGATGATAAAGGAGACATCTTTGGGGGACCATCACTCTCCCTACCACAGGGTTTCTATGTTGGATCCAAACCATCATCCTCTTTCCCTCTCTGTCTTCTTTCCCTGCTTTTTCCCGGGATCACTCGCCACGATCTGGCACGGCCTGGGGCTCTTTGCCTGTCTGTTAACGTCCTTCTCCCGCACAGAAAGAGAATGTCTCTCATCTACTGCTGACTCCCCAGTATTTAGGACAATGCAGGCATACAGTAGGTGCTCAATAAAGGCTTTTCGTGGGTCTGGTACTTCACACCTGTAATCCCAGCACTTTGGGAGGCTGAGGCAGGAGGCTCTCTTGAGTCCAGGAGTTCGAGGTTACAGTGAGCTGTGATCACACCACTGCCCTCCAGCCTGGGTAACAGAGCAAGACTCTACCTCTAAAAAACAATGATGATGAAGAATAAATAATAAAGGCTTTTGAATCAACGATGATTGCTGCCATCGAGGACTGTCCAACCTGCTTTCCTCCCTGGGCTGCAGGGACCACAAGGACAAAATCCCCACTGGGTGACACGAAAAGGGATGAACCTCCCCTCTCAGCCCTGCTCTCCTGCACCCGCCAGCTCCGCGGGAAAGAAAAAAATCCAGAAATCCCTCCACACGCTAAAATCCCCACAGCTGAGCAGTGTCCCGACACCCCAGGGGCTCCTAACAGGGAAATTATAAACAGGCAGAAGGAAATGGGGTGTTGGTGATGTCACACCACCCTGAGTAAGCCCGCCTGGACCAGGCTGTTCTGTGTTGGCCCCAAGTTCTTTCCCAGCCTTGTCAAACAGCCTAGTGATTTAGCAAGAAAGCAGGTTTTTGCCACCTTTATCTGCCCATGGGCCAGGGCCACACGCCTCCTCTGTGTCCATGTCCAAGCACATGAGGAGAAATAAAACTCTCCCAAGAGGGGTGCCATGATTTGTTTTCTTCTGCTCCCAAATTCCTATCAACCATCCCCCAACCCGGAGCTGAGGCTTGAAAATGTGTTGGGAGAAATGAGGACGAGAAAGAAGAAACCTGACTATTTCGTTTCTCTGCTCAAAACCCTCCTGCGAGTCCCATTTTCCCGGCTGTGTCTCTTACTGACTCTGGACAGATTCCAGACTCCAGACTCCAAATTTCTAACTACTGCGCTATATGACTTCTCTCAAAGAATCGTGTTATTTCATGATTATCCCTTTGTGCGGGATGTTCCTTCGAGCCACGATTTCTCCCCTTTGACACCGTGGAACATTTGGGGCTGGGTAATTTCATGTTGGAGGGGCTGTCCCGCACCCTGTAGGATGTTTAACAGCATCTCTGGCCTCTACCTGCTACATGTCAGTAGCAGCCCCCATTGTGACAAACAAAAGTGTCCCCAGACATTGCCAAATGTTATTTAGGAGGGCAAAATCATCCCTCGGTTGAGAACCACTGCCTTGACCAGAAATGAGCTTACTGCCAACCCAGTGGGACAGACACAAGAGCACTCCCCAAATACTCCACTGGTTCCCTTGCAGATTGAGGCCATGTGACAAGTTCTAGCCACTGCGGGTAGAAATGATGCATCAATTCTCTTCTCCATCATGGCGGCCAAGGAGACCAAGTATTCCATGTGGCCAGGCTACAAAACGGTGGCACTTCCATTAGGCTGAGTCCCTGAGTTACTGTGTGGAACAGAGTGCCCACCGACCTGTGATAAGCACGCAGAGTTAGCAAAACTAACTTTTGTTGCGTTAAGCTGCTAAAATTTTGAGGTCTGTTTGTTACCACATCATCGCTTAGCCTATCCTGATGAAGACACCTACTGTGGAAAAATTCTCTGTCCTTAATCACCAAGAAAAAGTTACTCTCTTCTTCTTCCATGTTCTATATTTTATAAACCCTTCTATTGTTACTTTTATTGCAAGTTGTGTACCTCTCTCAGGAGTCCTAACCTGTCAACATCATCATTGTTGACAGTCTTGTGAAAGGAACACATTTATTACCGAGTGACTTAGTATCAGGCGATCCCACTCCACCTGCCCCGGTCTATTCAAAACAGGAACAGACCTTTGACCCAGCTGGATCAATCTATTCTTTCTCCCAGAAACCAGAAATTTCTCCCAATAATGGAGTGGACTAACAAAATTTGGTACCTCCATATATTTGGAACATGATTCAATCATAAAAAGAAAATTCTGACACATGGGTGAAACTTAAGGACATCATGCTAAGTGAAATAAGCCAGGCACAAAAGGACAAACACTGACTCCACTGATGTAAGACACCTAGAATAGTTGAATTCACAGAGGCAGAGAGTAGAATGATGGCTGCCGAGCACGTGGGGAGAAGGGAGTGGGGAGTTATGATTTGATGAGCTGAGAGTTTTAATTTTGCAAGGAGAGAAGAGTTCTGGAGACGGATGGTGGTGATGATTGTGCAACAATGTGATGCCACCTAATGACACTGAATCGTGCACTTGAAAATGATTAAAGTGGGGCTAGGCATGGTGGCTCACGCCTGTAATCCTAGCACTCTGGGAGGCTCAGGCGGGAGGATCGCTTGAGCTCAGAAGTTCGAGACCAGCTTTGAGCAAGAGCAAGACTCCATCTCTACTAAAAAATAATAGAAAGAAATTAGCCAGACAACTAAAAATAGAAAAAATTAGCCAGACATGGTGGCATGCACCTGTAGTCCCAGCTACCCAGGAGGCTGAGGAAGGAGGATCACCTGAGCCCAGGAGTGTGAGGTTGCTGTAAGCTAGGATGACACCATGGCACTCTAGCCCAGGCAACAGAGTGAGACTCTGTCTCAAAAAAAAAAAGAAAAAAAAAGAAAAGAAAATGATTAAAATGAGTAAATTTTATGTTATGTATATTTTACCACAATTTTAAAAGATGGGGAAAAAAAAAACATACATCCATGTTCCTCTGAATTTTTAATACCAAACGCCACCATGCCAGTCTCACACCTACAGATCACTCGATATGCAGAATGGAGGCGTCTTAGTTCAGTGGTCCCCAACATTTTTGGGACCATGGACCTGCTTCACGGAAGACAATTTTTCCACTGATGGGCTTGGGGGGCAGGCGGAGCTCAGGCAGCCTGGTTCCTAATAGACCATGGTCTAGGACCAGTCCATGGCCAGCGGGGCGGAGACAGCAGTCTCAGCTCACTTGGGCTGTCATAACAAAGTACACGGAATTAGGTGGCTTATAAACAACAGCTCTGGAGGCTGGGAAGTCCAAGATCAGGGTGTCAGCATGATTTAGTTTCGGTTCTGGTGAGGACCCTTTCCTGGTGTGCAGACTTCCCACTGTGTCCTTTCATCACGAAAGGGACAGACAGGCTGTCCCTTTCTCAAGCCTCTTTTATAAGGGCACGAATCCCATCCAGGAGGGCTCCACCCTCACGACCTAATCACCTCCCAAAGGCCCAACTGTCAACACCATCACGTTGGGGTTTCAACGGAGGAAGGTGGAGGAGACACAAATACTCAGACCATAGCAGAACAGGAGGCGGTGAAGAGGACCCCCCGTCTTCAGTTAGTACAGTGGACCCAAGTCTTCCAAGAGCTGGGTTCAGCCAAACCCCAAACACGTTCTGCCTGCAGCTCTTCATTCCTGCCGTAATGAAATTACATGTGTGTGCTTCCAGGGACAGCGAGAGGGTATGGTTTTGATTTATTTACGCTCAGCTCCTAGGGATGCAGTAGAGCAGTGGCTGTTTGATGTCAGAGCCATTCTGCAAAGGACTTTGCACGAGCCTCATTTCTCTTTGGTAACAAGAAACCTAGGTTAGCTCAGACTAAATTGCCTCAAAAGTCGGAGCAGGGAAGGGGCTCCAAACATGTAAACCTGCTGAAGGAACACATTCTCTCGTGCAAGTAGGCATGAAATAAGGATCTGGTTCCTGGGACCCAAAGGCTTCCCACAAAATTCAGAGAGCCAGACTTGTTCTCCAAAATCTCAGGAGCATTGTGGCAAGGAGTACTTTAGGAAGAAAGAATAGAGAGGAACGACATTTATCAAGGATTTACAATGATGCCAAGGACTTAAGAGATGTCTTCTCAATCAAAGTCTATTTTTCTGGTGAGGAAACTAGGCTCAGAGAAGCAAATAGAATGGATTAAGATGTTAAGTAGAGGAGCCGGGCTTGAACCCAGATAGCTCTGATGCCAGCCTCTATGTTTCTTCAGTTTAACTCCCCGTTGCGATCACTACTGGTGCGTAACAAATTGCCCAAGTACTTGTGACATAAAACAGCAACCATTATTATGTGTGCAAACTCCTTGAGTTGGGAATTTAGAACAGGCATAGTGGGTGTTATGCATTGAATTACAACCCCCGAAAAAGGTCAAAGTCCCCACTCCCAGGACCTCCAAATGTGACCTGATTTGGAAATAAGGTCTTTACAGAGGTAATCAAGTTAAAATGAGCTCTTTAGGGGAGGCCCAAATTCAACAGGAAAAGAGGAAATCTGGACATAGGGACAGACATGCACAGAGGGAAGATGACATGAAGAGATACCCAAGAATATCACGTGAATATGGAGGACGGGAGTGATGCAGCCACAAGCCAAGGAGCGCCAAGGATTGCTGGCAACCACTAGAAGGTGGGAAGAGGCAGGAAAGAATCCTCCCCTACAAGTGTCAGAGGAGTGAGCCAGGCGTGGTGGCTCACGCCTGTAATCCTAGCACTCTGGGAGTCCGAGGCAGGAGGATTGCTTGAGGTCACGAGTTCGGGACCAGCCTGAGCAAGAGCGAGACCCCGTCTCTACCAAAAACAGGAAAATTTAGCCGGGCATGGTGGTGTGTGCCTATAGTCCCAGCTACTCGGGAGGCTGAGGCAGGAGGATCCCTTGAGCTCAGGAGTTGGGGGTTGCAGTGAGCTGTGATGACGCCACTGCACTCTACCTAGGGCAACACAGGAAGACTCTGTCTCAAAAAAAAAAAAAAAATGTTTCAGAGGGGGCATGGCCCTGCCAAAAACTTGATTTTGGACTTCCAGCTTCCAAAACAGTGAAAAAGATTAATTTCTGATTTTTTTTAAGCCACCCGATCCGTGGCAGGTTGCTATGACAGCCCTAGGAAACTATACACTAACTGGAACAGAGTAAATGCAAACTTTGTTGGGTGTTAGGGTACCAGGTCTTGGCATCCCCCTCAAGCAGTCCCAATCTTCCACCTGTTTTGCACGTTGGGTTTCCGCGCATGGTTTTGCCTGGAGAGGGGTTCCCATAGCACTTCCATTTTACAAGAGGGCAGATGGAATCTGAGATCCAAGGAGGAGTGTAGGGTTTGCTCAAGGTCATCCAGTGACTCAACAGACACCTTAGGGCGAGAAAGCAAGTGTTCCAGCTGCCCATCCCGTTTTTCTTTTTCACCATTCATCCTTTGGGGTGAAGGTTCGTGTAGCATGAGGCTATGAACGCATGAAGATCCATGGACGTTTATTGGAGCTATTTCGTGACTCCACTTCAAAAGCCTATTTTCCCCAGCTAGGCGCCTGTGCATCGCTGTTCTGAGAGTAAAAGATGGTACCCTCATTGCATCAAGCACCCAAGGCCAGCCAAGCACCAGGACTGTGCTGCCCCTCCCAACGGTGGCCTTAGGGAATGCCCTTTCGGTGGGCGGAGCCGCCAGCGCAGACCCGGGGCACAGGGTTAGCCCTGATAACCCAAGATCAAAGCAGCCGGTCAGCAGTGTCAGCTGAGAGGCAGCCAAGACAAGCAGCCCGGGCAGCTTTATCTCCCCGCTGGCCCAAGAGCTGGGGCGGGGAGAGCACCACGGTTCCCGGAAACTATTTCTGGACAGGCTGGAGGCAGCTTCTGGTGCCGCTGCTCATTCCAGGCTGGCTCGGGGGCGTCTCCGGCTCTGTCCTGCACCCCGAGTGGTTTCCTCTTACAGGGCCACCTCGTGGATTTTCTGCTCTGTCAGCCACAATTTTCCATGTTCATATAGACACGTGCATACACGCACACACACACACACCTGCCCGGGTTACAATCTCCAAACTCTCTTTCAAAGAGAATCCAGAGACAGCTGCCAATTAAAACAATAAAAACTCCTTGCCTTCCTTTCAGTTATTATGAATGCCGGGATCATTTCCACCAGCTGATGCCTGGATTTTTTTTTTTTCTTTTTTCCTGCAAGGTGTTGACCCCTTCGTTTGCAGCTGGAAGAAACAGCCACTGTTCCTCTCCAGCTGTGGCCTGTTTGTCAGCTGGGCAGCTCACAGCTGGCCAGTTTTGGTAGCCTAGTTATCTCAGCACGTTTGAAAAGGCAAGTAGGAGTGGGCGGGTGGGGGGAGGTTGGAGGATGTATCCTTTCAATGTATTATCTGAGAGATTCTAGAATCTTCCCCACACCAAAAGCTTGAATTTCCCTCTTTACTCTCTGACTCACACATGGCCTCTGGACCGTATGTCCAGAGAGGCTGCAGGAAGAGGGAGGGAGAGGGCATCAGTGCATCTGCTCCTCTCTGCCTTAAGCACCTGTAGGCTTCAGAGTTTCATCTGAGCAGCCTGGCTGGCAGGGGCAGTAGACGGGACAGGAGGGGGAGAAGATGGTTTGGGGGGCCACGCCATTGTCCAGGAGCTAAGAGAAGGAAAGGAGCATTTATTGAGCCCCTGCTGTGTGCTGTGTGCTGTACATACCCACCTCCTAAGTGTGTTGGCAGATGTCGCCGAGAGGCTGAGGGGCATGCACAGGGCCTGGCACATACTAAGGACTCGATATACTGCAGATAATCACCATCGTAACACTCTGCCATGGACATCCCCAAAATGAGGCCCAGGTGGTTCAGTGGCAACCACCTAAACACAGCCCAGAAACATTCTGCCAGCGAGGAAGCAAAGTAGTTGACTGGGAGGCCAAAGCAGGAGGATCACTTGAGGCCAGGAGCTCAAGACTGGTCCGAGCAACGTAGCAAGACCCCATCTCTACAAAAAAATACAAAAATTAGCCAGACGTGGTGACATATGCCTATAGTCCCAGTCCCAGTCCCAGCTACTTGGGAGCCTGAAGATGGAGGATCACTTGAGCCCAAGAGTTTGAGGTTGCTGTGAGCTACAATAACACCACTGCGCATTAGCCTAGGCAACAAAGTGAGATCCTGTCGAAAGAAAGAAAGAGAGAGAGAGGAAGGAAGGAAGGAAGGAAGGAAGGAAGGAAGGAAGGAAGGAAGGAAACGAAACTCAAGAGGCCCAAACAAAGATGATGTATGAAACTTGTGTACATCCTGATTTAAACAAACCAACCGTAAATGTATATACAAACATAACAGGGAAGATTTGAGCAGTGACTGGATATTTGATGATCTTAGAGAAATATTATTAATTTTAAATATGACCACGGTAATGCAGTTCTGAAAAAAAAGTCTTTATGTTTAGATCTAAATACTGAAGTATTTGGAGATGAAATGATATAACACCTGGAATTGGCTTCAAAAGAATCCAGCAGAGAGAGAAAAAACAAATTGGTTGAGGCATAAATATAGCAAGATTGGCTCTGATTAATAACTACAGAAGCTGGATGGAGGCGTAGGGGGGGTCATTCTGGAAGAAATAACCATTAAAAAACACATAAAATGCTGTGTCTAGATGCTCATTTTTCCTTTTGCCTCAGGCAAATTCATGGCATTGAGACTCAAGGTGACAAGTCGGTGCCTCAGTGGAACGATTAAAATAAATGTGTCAACAGCAGGAGAGAGTTCTTTTTCTCTTGAGTAACTTTTGATAATATGACTCAGAAAAAGTATTTATTTACCTTAAATGTTATGTTAACAAATATGCAAATATTTGTAATAGATGCCCACTAGATACGCCCTCCTGGCTCATGGCGGCATAGCACCATCGTCAACGGCACGGATCTGGGTCCTACATCTCTGGCTTTGGAGCCTGCCTCCGCACTGCCCAGACCTTGGGCCAGTACTGCTTCGTCACTGAGCAACAGTTTCCTGATCCGTAAAATGGATAGAAATGAATGTCGGCTCACAGATAAATAAACATCAAAAAAAAATGCAAACGTAATAGGACATCTGTCACCAAGAAGGTAATAAGTACAGTAGACATTGTTACTTTGAAAAATCTCAGTTCTCAATACCCATAAATATCTTAATTCCTGTCTCCCAGAAGCACTTCTCTTACCTTTCTCTGCCCTCTTCCTCATTTATTTGTTGCCTTACCTTTTTTCTTGCATAGATTAAATAAACACACACACACATACACACATATACACAGAGCCCAGCCCAAATAATGACACTCACATAAAACAGAGGAGGGGCAGAGATCTGTGGAGTTCATCCATAGTTAACGGTGAGCAACCAGAGGCCAGTGTAGTGGAAAATATGCAAAAGGCTTGAAGGAGGAAAGAGTTTATTAAAATTGTAATTTTCCCAATCACATCGAGATGTCTCTTTCAGTCCTGATGACAGAACGCATAGCACATCTGTCGAAAATTGTGCTACATCTCCAAGCAAAAACCAAATAAATTGAATTTCTGTTCAGTGACAGTGTGGGCCGAGGGTGCTGTCAGCTTTGTTCTCATTTTTTTTTCTTTTTTTTTTTTTTCTCCAAGGCATTTTTCGGTAACTGTCTTTGTGGAATTTGCTCCTATTCTTCCCTTTTGTTCTTCCTCCTTCCACAAGGGTTGGATCAGGCCTCAGTCTTTGCGTACCAGAAAGGCCACTGCAAAGCTTCCAGTGGCCCCACACAGGCTCTGGATGTAGAATAAAGTCTATTCATCGGGCTCCAGCCCGGAGGCTGGTTTCTCCAGAAGAATCCATTCCTATTCCTTTTCCAAGTGGCCAGTGCTGGAAGCCAATGTGGATTAGGCAAAGGAAGACTGTCATTTGGTGTCCTAAGTGGTATGTGGTTAAACTGACATTGGCCAGGCGTTGGCAAAGGACTGATAAAATCTACGACCAGCGGGTGAGAGAATGACATGTTTGCAGGGATATATTTGGGCACTTTCTCATGTCTCAAAAGCCTGGCTTGGAAGCCCAACTCACGATGACTTCGAGTTGTGAGCTCTTTCCTTGAATTTCTACTGACCTCAGTGGAGCCCCACTCAAGGAAGACCACCATCCCTGGGAGTGTCTTGGATGGATTTATTGATGGAACGTCTCCACGCGGTGGGTGCCTGGCTCACTCACCCACCCACCTTCCAGGGCACTGCGAGGGCACTAGCCTCAGAGAGAGAAAAGAGAGCCAAGCCTGGAGATATAATTAACACACCTAAATCTCACCCCTTAACAGGCACTGAGATCTTGGCAAAGCCCAAAGCAGTGTGCCCGAAATGGATGGAGCATTCAGGCGTGGAAAATCTGAAGCCAGGTCAGAGGAATTTGGATCAATTAGACTCAGAAGAGAAACTCTTTAAAAAATGCTTTCCAAGGCAGTGCAAGAGATGAACTTGGAGAAGGAGACTTGGGCCAGATATTGGAGGATTTGGACATAATCCTGTACATATCTGGGAGCCACTGGAGAGCTCTGAGCAGCAGAGTGATGATCGGATTTGCATTTCAGAGGATAACTCAGGCTGCAGGGTGGAGAATGGATGCGGGACCATAAGAACAGAAATAGCGGATCAGTTAGAAGGCTTCTGTTGGAATCCAGGTAAGAGAGGGAGGTGGTCTCCACCAGGACAGTGGGTAAAGAATGAAGACAACTCAACAGCTCCAAGATCTATTCAAGAAATAGAATTAGAAAAGACAGTTTTCAGGCCAGGCACAGTGGCTCACACCTATAATCCTAGCACTTTGAGAGTCCAAGCAGGAGGATTGTCAAGCCTAGGAGTAGTTTGAGACCAGCCTGAGCAAGAACGAGACCTGTCTCTATAGAAGACAGAAAAGTTAGCTAGGTGTGGCGGCACACATCTGCAGTCCCAGCTGCTCGGGAGGTTGAGGCAGGAGGATCACCTGAGCCCATGAGTTTGAGGTAGCTGTGAGCTAGGCTGGTCCCACAGCACTCTAGCCCAGGTGACAGAGCAAGACTCTGTCTAAAAAAAAAAAAAACCATGAGCTGTTATCACTAGAACTTTCCATCTAACCCCACCCTAACTTCAGCCCTCTTGATCACCGGCTAGCTAGAGCATTTAATCTCTCAATTGGAATTTCCCATTTGAGGCAGCTCCTTGAGGAATGTCTGTTATTCATCTCCCTACAGGATACCTTAGCAGATAGCGTCCATTCACAAGGTGCCTCTTTGCAAATGTGTAGCTAAGGAGATTTGACCAAAGTGACCAACATGTTGAATATAAAAGGAATGAAGGAATGGGTTATCTCCAGTGGAAGGGAGTTTCCTAAACTCTGCAGATGTTTGTTAACTGAGATAATGTACACAAAGAGCTTAGTGCCATGGTCAAAACAAAGCTACCACCATATTATCTCTTGCCCGAAATATTTTCAGGCAAAAAACTCCCAGCTAGTTTTTGCATCTGTCTTTTTGACCAAAAGTCTATTCTCTATCCCAGAGCCAGAGGGTCTTTTTAAAATGTAAGGCAGTGATTTTGATCATTCCACAATGTATGCATGTATAGAAACATCACATTGTATCCCATAAATATATACAATCATTACTCGTCAATTAATGATTTGCTTAAAATGTAAGGCCAACGAAAATTAGAAACAGCCCTGGTGTCTATCAGCAAGAGAAAGGTTAAGCCAACTATGGTATATCCACACAAAGAAATAATAGCATTCCACAATAAAAAAAGAAACTATTGAAACAAGTGAGAGCGTAGACGAATCTCAAATTATGCAAGTAAAAGAAGACTTTATACACAAGACTATATATTGTATGATTCCACTTCTATAAAACCTGGAAGAGGCAAACTAACATGGTGGAAAAAAAAAAAATCAACAGTGGTTGCTTGGGGGTAGGGCGTGATAATATTATCTGTCCTGATAAGGGTGGGGGATACTGAGGTGTGTGTGTTTCCAAGTATTTAGAGAATGATACACCTAAGATTTGTGCATTTCACTGTATGTAAATTTTCTCTCAGAAAAATATAAACAAATCTTAACCTCTAGTTAGTGATAAGCCTACTGAAGTGTTTGGGGATGAGGTCACTGATACTGTAACTGACTTTGAAATGCAACAAAACAAAAGAAGAATTGATACATAGGTGGGTAGTTGTTTGATAAACCCAATGAAAGCAAATATAACAAGATGTTAGGTGTAGAATCCACTTTGTGGGTATAAGGGTGTTCACCATGTGATTTTCCAACTTTTCTATGTGCATGAAAATTTTAATAATAAAATCTTTGGGGGGATGGTAAGGGAGATATGTTACCTCTTGTTTAAAATAACTTCCCTTTTATTCAGATGCAAAACTAAGGCGCTTAACAACTCACAAGTTCTACCAGATATGGGCCCTTCCTCAGCCCCAAGAGAGGCTCTGGCCTCATCTCTTACCAGTATTTGAATATGTCCTTTTCTTTTTTTTTTTTTAATTTTCTTTTATTTCAGCATATAATGGGGGTGCAAATGTTTAGGTTATATATATTGCCCTTGCCCCACCCGAGTCGGAGCTTCAAGCGTGCCCATCCCCCAGACGGTGCGCACTGCACCCATTAGGGGAGGATACACCCATCCCCTCCTCCCTCTCATCTGCCCGACACTCGATGAATGTTATTACTGTATGTGCACTTCAGTGTTGATCTGTTAAAACCAGTTTGATGGTGAGTACTTGTGGTCCTTGCTTTTCCATTCTTGGGATATTTCACTTAGTAGAATGGGCTCCAGCCCTATACAGGATAATACAAGAGGTGCTAGATCACCATTGTTTTTTGTGGTTGAGTAGAACTCCATGGTATACATATACCACATTTTATTAATCCACTCATATATTGATGGACGCTTGGGTTGTTTCCACATCTTTGCAATTCTGAATTGTGCTGCTATAAACATTCGAGTATAGATGTCTTTTTTATAGAATGAATATGTCCTTTTCAATGACTCTCGACCACTTTACTTCCAGCCATGGTGGCCTCCTTGCTCCTCTTCCAACACACCAAGCACATTCTGGCCTCAGGGCCTTTGCACTTGCTGCGCCCTCTACCTGGAGCAAGGTGCCCCTAGACCTCCTTTAACCTGGTTCCCTGACTTCTTCAGATCGTTGCTCCCGTGTCACCTCCTGACTACATGCAATAGCACTTCCATCCTCCCATCCACCCCCATTGCCTTGCCTCCTCCCCAAGTGCCATGTTTTTATCACCGAAAAACAATATTCATTTGTTTATTGTCTATCTCTCCTCATTGCAATGCAGGGGCCTTACTTTGTTCCTTGTGGTATGCCAGTACCTAGACTGGCATCTGATAGACGACAGCACTCAATAAATACTTGTTTAATAAATACATAGATGAATGGCTATCATGCTGCCGTCACCAACAGTAAAAGCAGATCCTAACTGAAGACTTGGTAAGTACTCGGCGCTGTCTAAGCCATCGTCTTCCATTATCTCATTGAATCCCCACAACAAACCTATTTTATTTTTATAATTGAGAAAGAGTTAGAAAAATTCTATAACTTAGGAAGTCTAAGTGACTTATCCAAAAACAAGTGTTGGAGGCCAGGGGCAGTGGCTTACATCGTAATCCCAGCAGTTTGGGAGGCCAAGGCAGGAGGATCACTTGAACCCAAAAGTTCAAGAAGCTGCAGTGAGCTATAATGATGCCACTGCACTCTAGCCTGGGTGACAGAACGAGACCTTGTCTCAAAAAGCAAAAACAAAAAGCAAATACCAAGGCTGGGAGAGTCCAACCCAGTTCTTTTGGCTCTAAATCCCAGAATCTTCCCACCTTGCCACAGGGCAGGGAGGGTCTCCTTCTTCTGGAAGGAGATGAATGTGTCAGGTGTCACTAGCATGCCCTAACTGCGGACAGGTGCCAGTAGATTTGGGTGCGCGAGACTCCCAATCAGCAAACTTCCTATGACACCCGGTGTCCTCTGTCCCCAGTCTACAAAGGTCCAATGGGCTGACCAGTATTACCGGGCTTCCAGCTTGATCAACGCTTCCATTTGTGAGCCTATATTAACACATTGCTTTTTAGTTGCAAAGACAATCTTAAACACCTTGTCAAACATTTTTCTTGTGTTCACCCCTTAAACACAGGCTGCATCTATTTACCTTAACAAAGAGCACATTTTTAGTGAACATATCACCCTTCTCATCTGGGACCATGAATGTCTAGAGTGCAAGATTCACAGAAGTGCTCAAAAATAGTAGTTTTCTCTAGCTTAACTAGTCCACATCTGACTATCAGATTCAATATGTGAAAAAATGTCAAGAACATTTGCAATTATTCATAGGTGATCAGAAAATGAAGGGGCAATCGAGAAGTGAGGAACATTTCGATTGATGTCACATATGTATCAAGCACCTAATGTGGGAGACATTGTACCGGGCCTTAGGTGAGGAGCGTACGACGTGCCCTGAACTGACAGAGCTCAACCACCTACTTCTGTGATCTTGGCCAAGTTACTTGAACACTCTGAACCTCAGTTGCTCCATCAGAGATAACAACAGCAGAGATAATCGCACTTCTCTTGAAAAAATGCTATTATTGCGACAGACACAGGAGACGCCGTGTGTTAAAGGGTCTGACAGATGGCCAGGACATGAAAATCCACGAAAAAGATGCTAGTCCCATATCCACTTTCCCTCTCCTGCTCCCTCACACCTCAAGGACACCCTGAAACATACTTGATAATTCTGACTTCTAGGCAGTGTTGACCTAAACAACAAACAGAGAGGGCTCCCTACAAGAAGAGATATTTATTTGGGAACAGAGCATTGCAATGGGAATGCACATGCCGTAGGAAACCCTGCACATTCAGGAAGGTAAAAAGGAAGACAACGTTTTTTAAAGGAAAAATTGAGGAGGGTTGCATAATTGTTTTGAAATAGTTATCCTTGGCTACGAAGATGAATAACAAGGGTGACGCCAGTCTGAGGTCGAACAGGCAATTTTGGGCAGATGTCCTTGCAGAATTATTTATTTATTTATTGTCAGGTTGCAATAGCCTTTGTGTAAGGTTGTGGTTTTTGCAGTCTTTTGTAATAGATTTTGTTACCGGGCATGAGCCTAAGAACCCTCTCTTCAGGGTCTTTTCCGGGGCTCTATTTGTCAGGGTTTTCCTAACATGAGTGATTCCATTTTGATTCTGACCTCTCACGGCAAAGTGGGCTAAGTGCTTTGAGTGAGGAACCGACGACGGGCTACATGTTTCTATACCCAGTGATACTTGCAAGGGAGGTATCTGTGTCTGACATTACAGATGGAAAAACTAAAGTTTGGAGAAAATAAGTAACTTGACCAAGATAACATGGTTTTTAAGTGGTAGAAGCCTCCTGGCTCTTGCCTTGTTCCTCTCATGGCACAGAGAGATGAATGCCAACTCAAGAAATACAGAAAGGCTCCCTGGAGGAGACGGTGATTTCAAGAGTCTGTTATCATGGTTTGAACATCTGTTTTCTCTAATACCGAACTTGACATCCCCCTAGGAAGCTACACCTTGACGTCTATAACCCAGCGCTTTGGCCACTTTCTTTCTGGCTCTGGCTTTAGCCAAGATAGGCATCAGCAAAGAGTCTTCTCTTCTGAAGACAAGTTAAACATTCAGTTCCACAAAGGCCTCCAACCAGCACCACCCACCCTCTTTCCCTGATGCTCCCGTATCTATTTTTTAAGAACTTTTTTTTTTTTTGAGACTGAGTCTTGCTCCATTGCCCAGGCCAGAGTTCAGTGGCGTCAGCCTAGCTCACAGCAACCTCAAACTCCTGGACTTAAGCGATTCTCCTGCCTCAGCCTCCCGAGTAGCTGGGACTACAGGCATGCGCCACCACGCCTGGCTGATTTTTTCTATTTTTAGTAGAGACGGGGTGTCACTCTTGTTCGGGCTGATCTTGAACTCCTAAGCTCAAGTGCTCCTCCCACTTTGGCCTCCCAGAGTGCCAGGGTTACAGGCGTGAGCCACGGTGCCCAGTCCATGTTCTGATATCTAAGGAGATTTAAAAAAT